>JAASGD010000059.1:0-44832 GCA_023334115.1 Globisporangium megalacanthum
AAAGTTCGAGTACAAGACGCTCGACTACCCGTACGGCTTCGACGAAGTGCAGGGCGATGCTCGCAGCCTCATTATGATGATCCCGGACGGCACGGGACCCAACATCTTCACGCTCGCGCGCACAGTGCAGGACCCGTCGCTCAAGCAGCGCCTGCATATCGACCCGTACCTCGCGGGGACGATCCAGACGCACTCGTCGACGTCGTTTGTTACAGACTCGGCGTCCTCGGCCACGGCGTACTCGACGGGCTACAAGACGTACGACGAAGCCATCGGCGTGGACCACTACAGACAGCCGCTCGGCACGGTGCTCGAGGCCGCCAAGGCACGCGGCATGGTCACAGGGATGATTGTAACATGCCGCGTGACGCACGCCACACCAGCGTCGTTCGCGACGCACGTGATCCAGCGCGACGAAGAGGACGAGATTGCGCGCCAGTACACCAACAACAAGAACCTGGACTTCCTGCTCGGTGGCGGACTGCGCCACTTCAACGAGTCCATGCTCGCGGACCTCACTGGCGCCGGCTACACGGTCGTGAATGACTACCAGCAGCTCATGGACTACAAGACGGCGAACGAGGCGACAGGCAATCTACGTGTTTTCGGGCTCTTCCACCAGAGCCACATGTCGTACGAGGTCGACCGCACACGCGAGCAGGGCCTCAACCCCCAGAACAGTGCGCGGGAGCCGAGTCTTCCGGAGATGGTGGACATCATTCTCTCGATTCTCAAGAACAACGAACAGGCGAAGAAGAACGGCTTCTTCGTGATGATCGAGGGCTCGCGCGTCGACCACGCCGGCCACTCGAACGACCCAGGCACAATGGCGAAGGAGGCCATCACGTTCGACGAGGCATTTGGAGTCGTCAACGACTTCCTTGAGGGGTCCCCGAACACAGCATTCGTGTCGGCGGCTGACCACGGCACTGGTGGTATCACGCTCGGACGTGACGGGGTGTATATGTGGTCCCCCACGGCACTGCAGAGACAGAACATGTCGACCGAGGCGATGGCGGCGACGCTCGGCGCGGTGTGGCGGACGGAAGACTGCGCGGCGGGCCGGAACGACACGTGCCAGACGACCATCCTCAACTCGTCGACCGACCTGCTCAGGACGTACACGAATGTCACGGCGCTGGCTGATGCGGACACTGTGAAGCTCCGGTCGGAGATCGAGAAGGCGGTGAACACCACGCGCAGTTTGAGCAACGTCATGATCGAGCTGGGCCACGTGATCAGCAAGCCGGCGGGCATCAGCTGGTCTACTGTCGGCCACGTTGGCACGGACGTCAACCTGTACTGCAAGGGACCGGCCGCGTTCGAGCAGATGTGCCGCGGCGTGCACGAGAACACGTACGTGAACAAGCTCATGACAAACTACCTGGGTCTGGAGCACGGACAGGCCGTCGAGACGGCCAAGCACCGCGGCTTCGAGGCACTGCCTTAAGCGGCAGCAGCGACGACCGTGACGGCGCGAGAGACTTCGTGAGATGGAGCAAGTGAGTGGCACAGCATGTCAAGATAGCCACGCCAACTCTGCTCTCTCTCGGTCACACGCATTGTCAGCGTAGCGAGACAGTCAATACGACGTCTATCACTCTCATACTCTTCTGCGTACTCTTCGTCCGTCATCACCGTATCGCCCACTCATTCACGAGGTCCTCCGTATCTCCCTCATCTCACGATGTCCACCGTCTGCTCGTAACCAGTGCATGGGATGACATCCAGAGAACTCCTCTGTGGACTGGCAGTGTGTGATACAAAGACTGGAATTGATAGCAACGCAATTCAATCACGCATGCTGGAGCCACTCGACTTGAGAGAGCGAATACATTGTCCGTGCACGCATACGATACCGTCCAGGCATTGCTAACACCACTCACCACGTGCCACCTGCCTGCCTGCCTGCGGGACAGTCTGTCGCCTGCACCGCTCTATCTCTTGGACTTGGACGGCACCGTGCGCGAGACCGTCGAGACGCCGTCCACGAACTTGGTGCGGAAAACGACGTTCGCGTTGTTGAACATGCCCTCCTTGAGCGACACGACGATGAACTGCGAGTGCGAAAAGTGCGAACGGATCATCTGCCCGATGTTCTGTGTGTGCGAGAGGTCGAGCGCAGCGTCGACTTCGTCCAGGATGTACATCGGCGCTGGCTTGAAGAGTAGCAGCGACAGGATGAGTGACAGCGCGAGGAGCGAGCGCTGGCCACCACTCAGCTCCGTCAGGCTCTCCTTCCACACGCCGCCGAAGGCAACGCAGACTTGCAGTCCGTCCAGAATCGTGCCTGTACCAGGGTTCACACAAGACAAGCAATAGAAAAAGAGAGATATGAGCACATTGGGTCAACCGTCAAAACAACCAACCATACCATACGACCCGATCGGGTCACAGCCCGACAGATTCACCAGCACCACACACGCACCGTTCGTCGGAGGCTCGAGCTTGGCGGTTGTGCCCGGGAGCAACGTGCCGAAGATCGATCCAAAGTCCTTCGTGACCTTGACCCACGTCGTCTCGAGCGCTTCGTTCTTCTTCGTGTCGAGCTCCTTGATCACTGACGTGATCTTCTCCTTGTCGTTCTCAATGATCTGGCGCTTGTTCATCAGTCCCTGGTACTCCTGCTCCGCCTTCTCAATCATACCCATCACCTTCTTGTTGATCTTCTTCGACAGCGCGCCTTGCGTCTCCTTGAGCTCCAGAAGCCGACGGGTCGCGCTCGCAGGGTCTCGACGCTGGAAGTCGTAGTCCGTGTGTTCGCGGCCAAAGAACTCCTTCTCCGTCTCGATCCACGGGTGCGTCTTCTCGAGCTTCTTCACAATGTGCTTCGCTTCGCTCTCTTCCTTCAGCAGCCGCGTGATCTTGTGCTCGGTCTTCTTGCGCTCGATCTCGAGCAAGCTCTTCTGCTTCGCCAGCTCGCTCTGCTTCGATGCGAGGTCCTTCAGCTGCTGGTCGTACAGCGTCAAGTGGCTGCGACGCTCCTCCAACTTGCTCGACGCTGCCGTGTACGTGCGCTGGATCTCCGCCACCTTGTCCTCGAGCTTCTTCTCTTCCTTGCGCAGCGCCGCAATCTCCTTCTGGATCCCCGCCACACTCTCGTCGGCGCCGTCGAGGTCCTGTTCGGCCGACTCCGACTCGAGGACGAGCTCCGACAGCGCCTGCTCTGCTGCCTTCCGCTCCGCCCCAAGCTGCTGCAGCTCTTTCTTCGAGATCGCAAAGCGCTCCTCGAGCACGCCGATCTTGGACTGCCGAGACTGCTTCATGTTGGTGATGTCGGACTCAAGACGGGCCACTTCGCTCGTAAGCTGCACCACCGCGTCCTTCTTCGCGACCAAGAGCGCTTTCCCTTCCTCAAGCTGCTCCGCCGACTCGGCCACGTAACGCTCCAGCTGTGCGTACGCACTGTCGGCGATGCGCTCGTCGAGCAAGCGCAGCTCGTGCTCCTTCAACTCGATCTGCTGGATCATCTTGCGGAAGCGGTCGCCGTCCTACCAAACAACGATGCCAGTCAACACGCATACGACTGAGAGTTGGGCGCCCCGCCTCCCATTCAAGGTGCCATGAGTGCACTGCACGGCACTCTCCGGTGCCAGGACATCACGACGTACCTGCTTCATTGCGTCCAGCGTGCGGCAGACGCCGTCGTACTCGCGGCGCATGTCGCTGAGCGCGCGCGTGCTCGTGATTAGGTGGTGGAGCTTGAGCAGGATCGGCGCCCCGCTGGACGGTGCCGAGCCGCCCTGGAGCGTTCCGGCCGGGTCGAACGAGTCGCCATCGAGCGTCACTGTGCGCACCTTGATGTCCTTGTGGAACGTCACGTTCTTGGCGATCTCGCTCGTCTCGCAAATGATCGACGCCCCAAACGCGTACTCGATCGCGGGACGAACCGCGTGGTCAAAGTGGATCAGTTCCATGGCGTCCCAGACCTTCCCCCCGTACTGCGCCGCCACCTGGTGCGCTTTCTGGATCTTGCGCGGCTCGACTGTGCGGCGCGAGATGCGGTTGAGCGGGATGATCGTCACGCGGTTCATCAGCCGTCCAAACTTGAGAATGTCCTTCGCTGTCTTCTCGTTGTCCACGACGATCTGGTACAGCTTGCCGCCCGCAGCGATCTCGAGCGCGAGCGCCGACCACTCGTGCTTCGTCTCGAGGAGCTTGGCGAGCACGCCCTTGACGCTGTCTCGCTGGAAGTTGCGGTATGGGTCCGTGTACTTGAAGTCGAGGCGCGACGAGAGTCCGTGCGACGCGTCGTCCATTTCACGCTCGCAGGACGAGATCTTGAGCTGCAGCGCCTTGACCTCGTCGACTAGGCGCTGTTCTTCGTGCGGGTCGAAGCGGTCTGTGAACTCGCCCATGCTACGGCGCATGCTCTCGAGCTCGCGCACTTTCTGCTCGCGTTCGTGGTCGAGGCTCTGGTTCGTGTCCTTGGTCTGCTGGAGCTGCTGGCGCTTCTGCTTGATCGTCTCCTCGACGTGCTTAAGCTTCATATTGGTTTGTTTAATGGCCGTGTGGGTCTCCTGCAGCTCGCGCTGCTTAGCTGCAAGGCGCTCCGAGAGCGACTCGTCGCCGCTGTCGCCGCTTTGCTCCATACCGGCGTTCAACGCCTGGATCTGCCGCTGGTACTCCTTCGACTCGGTGTCCTTCGCGGCGAAGCGCGCTTCGACCTGGGTGACGCTCTGCTTCGCAGCAGCGACGTCGGTCGCGAGCTTCGCCATGCTCTGGGCAGCCTCCGTGCGCTGCACCGCCCCTGCCGCCTCGGCCCGGCTCTGCGTCTCGATCGACGACTGGCAGTGCGCAAGCTTCGTCGTGAACTTGACCATCTCTTTCTCAATCTTCTCGACGTCGTCCTTGAGCTTCTGGAACTCCTTGCCCGTCTCTTTCTCACGTCGCTTCTGCAGCGCCGCCGCCTCGTTCGACGCTTCCGTGGCCGCTGCGTCCAGCTCGGCGTCCTGCGCCGCCGCGTCTGTCTGCGTCTGCTGCATGCGCTCGACTGTGTGCGCTGTGTTCTGGAGCGCGTCGCGAGCTTTCTGGAAGTCGAACGCGACGCAGAAGCGCTGCAGCCGCTCCATCTCCGTGTTGTTCGCGGCCCACTTGAGGTAGTGCGTCTTCTCGGCCCGGAGCTTCTCGAGCGTCGGCGTGATTTCATTGGCCAAAATCGCGTTGATTTCGTCGACTTTCTTCTCTTTCTTCATCATCGTCTTGAGCGCCGCTTGCTTCTTGTTCTCGTACATGCGCGTCCCGGCCGCTTCTTCAATGAGCCCGAGGATCTCAGGTGGTTTCATGTTGAGCACCTTGGTGATCCGGCCTTGCATGATGAGAAAGTGCGGGTTGTTCACGTTCAATTGGACCGAGTGGAAGAGGTTCTGCACTTGGCTCACTTGCGCCGTGTGGCCGTTGATCAAGTACTTGTTGCGGCCGCCAATGACGACTTGGCGCGCGACGGAGATCTGCTCGTACTGCTCGTACCCGACTGGCGAGCTCTTGGCGTCCTGGTTGTTGAACACGATCGTCACACTCGCTTTCGTCACGCCCGCTTGGCCCTGCTTGTACACGAGCTCTTGCAGGTTCGCAGCGCGCACTTGCGAGAGGTTTGTGATGCCGAGCACGAAGCAGATGGCGTCCAGCACGTTCGACTTGCCGCTCCCGTTCAGCCCCGTGATCGCATTGAAGCGCGGGTCGAAGCCGCTCACGACCGTGCGCGTCGCGTACGACTTGAACCCGTCGAGGATGATCTCTTCGATGTGCATCGTGGCGGCGGGCAAGCAGGGGGAGACGCGAAACCAGGGGTGTGATGCTCGTTTTTCTGGGTGGGCGGTGTGAAATTGGTAGTGAAGTAATCCGGGATACGAGAGCTTGGCGCGAGTTTCAAAATTACCCGGTTCACATGAACCCATACCTCGGCTCGAGACTAAATTTGATGTTTGCGGCGCGAGCTGAGGATGGTGCGCTTTACGCGCTCAAGCGCCATACTCCCGATGGAGCAGCAGTCAGTAGAGCTGCTGCGCCGGGTGTATGGAGCTGTCAGTGGTGTCAGGACGAGTACTTTATATCACAGAGAAATCCATTCAACTCTCACTTGTCCATGTCGAAATCGACATCGAAGGCGCTGTCAGCGTAATGAAGATCCCAGCTCTCCTTCCAGAAGAAGAGCGACAGTGAAGTCCATTGCTGACACTACTCGCCACATGGAGAACGTATTGTAGTGCGATGTCTTGGCAACATTGTCCAACTCAGCAACATCGATACTCACACAACCACTGCAGCTATCTCGCAACCTCCTCCGACAAGTCCAGATCGACTTGGTTCTCGCTTCGTACGCCGTCGTTGCTTCCGCGCTGAATGTCGTGGGGGTTGCCGATCGCAGCAGTCGCGAGCTCCAGCTGTACTCGGAGAGCCTCGTGCTCTCGCTCGAGCTTGTCGCGCCGTGCGAGCTCCATGATGACGCACACGGGCATTGCACGGATAGTTGGGTCCCGAAGATACACTTCTGTGAGTGCGAATCCGTACGCTCGGCGCCACAGCTTCACCACGTGCCTCTGAATTGCCCGTCGATGCTCCTCTCGAGCGCGACTACGCAGCTTTCGAGCGGCGTCGACCTTCTCGAACACGATGCTAAAGATCGCGTAGAGCAGCGTCGCGATGTTCGTGGTCAGAGTCACGTACGTGAGCAACGAGGTCACTCCAGGTTCCAGGTTCAGCGATCCCATTTTCAGGATCAGTCCGCCTGGAAAGTGAGAGACAACAGCACGTAAGTATGCGGGTTGCCAAGTTACAGACTCCCGATAGTGTGGAAGGGAGAGAAGAAGGCAGGAGAATCTCACAGAAGAGGGTGATGAATAGCTGGATATGGGTCACGCCGGCAAGTGCGCTGTCAGACGGCTCCTTGTACGGTTGAAAGAAGAGCATCACGGAGAGGTAGACGAGCCTGGAAAGCAGGAAGGCACGCAGGAGAAGGAACGAGCAACCGCGGGTGTCAATCTCCGTCGACACAAACATGTAAGGGAACACGTTAAGAGCAAGCTTACAAGACGATGAGCCCGGCGATAATCCGGTTCGCCCCCGCCTTGGCCAGCAAGTTGATGACGCAGTTCAGAAGCAGCTTGCGCCCGAGATCCCACACCTCGAACCACCAGAAGCGCGAGCCGTCTGCGTTGCACACAGCACGACCAGCAACAACGTGAGCAAGACACATAGCACTCATATCACCAAAGGAGTACAACAGCAGTGCCGAGATTCCCCTTAGAACGCACAAGAGAAGTAGATGAAGCCGACTTGGGCGACCGTGCTCGGCTCCTGTGCGGTAGTAAACACAACATTAAACCGTCAGCTTCCGTGTTCCCTCATGAAGCACAAGTGCGTAGCGCTCAGCTCCGAGCGCACATTGAGGTTCTTGTTGCAGAGATACTCTGCGAGTAGGTCGTTCTCGAACATCGTGATCTTCTCTTCGTCGAGCTGGAGCCCGCGGTTCGCCAGGTCTTGACGCATCTCGCCCAGCAAGCGCTTCTTGAGCTGCGCATTCGAGGGTTCGTCCAGGAGCAGCAACTTCTCGTCCACTCCGTTCCGGCGCTTGAAGAAAAGGATGAGCCAGAAGAGCAGCGGGACGCCTGCGAGTCGCCATGCAGGAAGCGTTCAAGACCGCATCCGTCGCAAGCGTGAACAGAAGACGTTGCAAGGACAAGAGCCTGACATAGTGTCCTCCTATCCAGCAGGAAGCGCACCGATCACCCAGACAACAGCAAGGACAGCTGTCATGGGAAGGTAGTACAGCCAGTCGCCTTCGTAGCACAGCAAGCTCTTGTCTCGGCTCATGTACCACTTGCTGCCGATCTCTTCGCAGTAGAACAGCCCAACCACGCGCTGGCTCAGCTCCGGATAGAACAGCAGCATAATCCTTCAACAGCAAGCGCATCAAGAGGACACATACACACACAAAGACGCAGAAGTCAGTAGTCAGTAGCTGCACTGACGAAGAGCAGCACACCATGTCTCCACCAGAGACAGACACTCTCGCACCAGAAGAAGAGCTTGATGCACTTGTTCTGGTACGATCGGTAGTTGAGACGCAGCCGAATGCGAGCGCGCCAGAGCCGCAGGTTGCTTCGCACGACCATTCCCTGGACGTCACCGCTCTGGATGCGGCGCGATGTCGGGCACGGCAGGTAGTGCTCGGACGACGACGCTGGGAGCTGCATAACTGTGACGAGTCGGTGAACGCGCTTGCCTACACGCGTGGTCCCCCACCAGCGTCGGACTCGGTCAATATTCGATTCCATTGGCGTCCACACTTTCGCTTTCATCCGCGTCGAGAAGCTGCGTCGCTGAAGCCGCGCTTTCTTGATCTCCTGTTCGGCTCGCAGCTTCAAGAGTAGCGTCGAGCGCCGCGACACGGTGTGCGCTTCGCGCCGGAGCATCTTGAACACTGGCAGCCCACAGCGGACGCAGTGGCGAGGGAGAGTCGAGAGCTTGACGCGATACCGCATCACTCCCCACACGAGCAACAACCCCGTGAGTGTAAGCAGCACAACGACCACAATAACAGAGAGCCTATGTGGACAGTATCGACGGAGACGCGAAGAGTGAGCGGAGGGGCAATGGATACACTGCGGTACCGGCACGAGGCGCGTACCGGTAGTTGTTGAAGTAGTTCTTCACGAAGAAGCACTCGATCCCGGTCGTGTCGACAATGTTGAAGTCTGCGATCGAGAAGACATCGACGAGTCGGCTCATCGCGCTCGGCCACGGGATTTCGTACACCTTCTTGAAGCCGCCGAAGATCTGGAAGAAGCCGAGTAGAATCTTGAACTTCTCAGCACGGAACGGCGGGATCGGCGTCGACTGCGGGACGATACCGAACAAAAACCGCCGCGAACCGGATCTCCGCATGCGCTCGCCGATGCGCTGCATGAGCTCACGCGCGCGCTGTTGTACGAAGAACTTGGCCGCGAGCAGCAGTGTCGAACCTCGGGCGTCTGCGTCGTAGATTTGGAACTTCTTGGCTGCCTTTGCGTGTTCCATGATCTCGCGCTCCGAGGCGTCGTAGAAGTAGTACGCCATAAGCACGAGCGCGACGACACCGAGTCCGACCGGCACGACTGCAAGCAGATTCGCCACGCGTGCGACAGCTGGGTTCTTCGGGTCAGAGCAGGCTACATATCGACAAGCAGCCCGAGACACTGTCATTAGTACCAAAGTCGGAGGATGATCTCGATGGCAACGAGTGTGTGTCAGATCGAACTCACGCTTGCACATGCCGTTGGCGACCTTGTAGTAGTCGCGAACGCACGTGGTGCACATGATGCCGGTATAACCGATGAGACACTGCTTATGAGTGCCGAGTGCGTTCGCGCTAGTTATGCCGGTCGTCTCTTGAACGCATGCCGAGTACGTCTGTTGGCATAGATAGCGCATCCACCAAGCCGCAAAGAACGTTCAGCGAAGCACACGTATCTCAGCAGTTGTGTACACCCAAAGCAACTCTGAACAGCACACAACGTACATCGCAAGGGTAGTACTCGTTGCCCGACAGGCACGCGTAGACGCGCTTGCGGTTCCAGAACTTGTCAAAGTTTGCTCGCGTTGAGCATGCGAATATCCGGTTCGTGATGTTCTGCTCGTCCACGTCCTTGCACGGATCGCCTGGTGCCCATGACGATGGGTTCGAGCAGCTTTCTGAAAGGTACGAGCCGCGACCATCCCAATGGTAGTATCCAGCGGATCGGATCGGCGCGCTCACACCGACAGACACACCACTGCTGTCGTCTTGTTCACACGTCCCTCCAAGCGGGCAGAGGTAGCACTTGAGACCATCCAAACTACGACTCACTGGCATAGTTAGACGCTCCGTCAAGACCAAGCAAGAGGAATGGATCGATCGAGGACCACCACTGACGCACCTGTAGTACCCCTTCTTGCACGGGTCGCAAACTCTGATGTTGACATGGACACACAGGTAGCAAAGCAGCACAGTGAGCCGCTGCTTGAGCTACAAACCCTTCCTTCAAACAAATCGCAGACCCGGCCGTACCCCTCGATGTTCTGGAATCCGGTCTTGCAGCGTTCGACCGTAATGCGAGCTGCATCGGAGCGCCTCAAGTTGTTCGCCAGTGTGCACGTGATCCCGACAACGTATGGCTCTGTCCGCGACACCGAGTAGACCTTCGCGTCTTTGAACGTAATGTATCCGCCGCTCACTGCAGTGTCCCCTGAAGGCGAGAAGAAGAACGACTCGTTCTTGCCCTCCCCGACAGCATCAGTCACACGTTTCGCACTGCAGCTGGATACGTTGTCGTAGGTGGCGATCGCGCCGTAATAGTCGCGTACCACGACCGTCGGCCACAGGACTGCCTCATTCGGTCGCGACAGCTCGCGGTTGTCCATCACTTCCTGGAGTGCACTGTCTTCGAGAGTCAGTATGGTCGACTTGTTCATTACTCTCGCGACGCCAAAGCTCACACCGCTGGTCACCGTCGGCGGCCACCACCCAACCGAAATCTGAGTTGCACTTGTAGCCGCCAACGGTTTTCCATATGCCGACACTGTCGACGTTGAGTCGACGCACTCGAAGAACGCGAACCGGGAGCTGTAAACCCAGTAGATGTCCATCCCCGCAGTCGCGTTATTGCTTCCAAAGGCCGAGGTCGAGCATTGAAGGAGTTTGTCGCTAGAACGCGTCATGGTGTCGATGTAAAGTGCGCCACCAAAGTCTTTGGCCGAGTTGCTCTCGAAGCGGCCGCTCGACAGCACCAACGTCGCGTTCTCGGCCATAGAAATCCCACCGCCCGTGTATCCGCGATTGAGACTGAAGCTGACTTGAGTCGCGCGGAGTAGCGAGCTGCCTTTCATCGACGCACCTCCGCCAAAGTTCAGTGCCGAGTTCGCGCGCACCTCTACACCTGTGAGCGATACCACTGAAAAGCCAATGCTGTAGATCGCTCCGCCTTCCGTGGCGCGGTTGCCATCAAAGACGACATTGCTCAACGTAGCTGTCGCTCGCACCGACGTGTAGAGTGCGCCGCCCCAGACACCCGCCGAGTTGTTTCGCAGCGTCGCATTTCGGATCGTAAGAGCTGCATCGCGGCTGATCTCGATCGCGCCGCCTTTGAATGCGTAGTTGGACTCGAAGATCGTCGCGTCGATGCTCACAGTAGCGTCCACCGCGTAGAGCGCCCCGCCTTCGTTGTACTTGTCGCCGTTGTTTTGTACTCCGCATCGTTTCATCGTGATTGAGTTCTTGCGACCGAGGAAGATCGCAGAGCCGACCCCAAAGTTGCGGTTAAACGTGAACTGCGTGTCTGCAATGTCACACGCGACACTGGCGCCTGGGGCGACGAAGAGGGCTCCGCCGCGATCTTGGCACAGGTTCGCGTTCACGCGCACGTTGCTCATTGTCAGTGAACCCCCAGAGCGGATGAAGATCCCACCTCCGTCGTAATAGGCGATGTTGCCCTCCATCAGCGAGTCGCGAACTTCGAGACGCGAGTTCTGCGCAAAGATCCCTCCGCCAAAGTTGTCGGCCCAGCCGTTCAAGAGGCTACAGTTCAGGATAGACACGGACGCGTCTTCCGAGTAGAGAAGCCCCCCAGAGAGCGCTTGACCGTCGGATAGTGTCGAGTTGACCAGTTGCACGCTTGTGGCCGCGTTCTTCGCGTAGATCAGGCCACCCATCGTCGCCAGCATCGCGCTTGGGTTGCTGAGGACGTTCGAGTTGGTGATCAGCGCATTGACGCCTCCTGCGAATGAGAGCGCAGTGCCACGAACAACCTTCCCGGATCCGACCGTGTTGTCGACAAAGTTCCAGCCGCGGATATCGACCGTCCCTTCCGAGAGAGCTGCGAGCCCGCCGCCAGCGTCGTTGCGTACGAAGTTCCTCGACACGTCGGTGTTCCGACCGGCAAGATCGGTGCGCGAAAGTACGATACCGCCGCCAGTCTCGACAGCGCGATTCGAATACACCCGACAGTCGTCCATTGTCACGCTGTTCAGCATCCCAGGTGCGCCGCTGGAAGCGATGCCGCCTCCGAGCTGGAACGCAGTGTTGCTGAAAACGGAGCAGTTCAATAGCGTCAGGTTGCTGTTCGTGTCGATGAAGATCCCTCCGCCGTATCCTTGAGCCACATTTTTGTAGACCAGGGAGCTAGAGAGTATCAAAGCGCCACCCTTCACGAGTATCCCGCCTCCAGTGTAAGCTCTTCCGCCGGAGATCGCAAACATGGATGCGTTCAGTTGACTGCCAGTATCAACGAACACTCCAGCAGCGACGCCGGTCGCACCCGTGACCACATTATCAGCGACGACGCACAGCGTCCCACCATCCCCAGTTGCGTTCTCTCGCATCTCCACGGCGCCAGACACGAACACGCCGCCTCCCTTTGGCGCTGTGTTGAAAGTAACGTTCAGTCCAGCGTGCAGGAGTGTGGATCCTTGAATCGCGATACCACCGCCGCTGATATGAGCTTCGTTCTGCGAGATCACTGCGCTCGTGAAGCCAACTGTTGAAGATGCAAAGACGTAGACGCCTCCACCAGAGGTCGACGCGTTGTTGTTCGCGAGCACCACTGACCACAATGTTCCCATGGCGGAGCGGAACGCTGCACCTCCGCCAAGCGACGCCCACCCACTGGAGACGTTCAAGCCTTCTAAGGAGCACGTCGTAGTACAAAAGATGTTGCCGCCGCTGTTGCTCGCTCTGTTCCCAGTGAGCGAAGAGAGCTCGCTGGAGCCTTCGAGCAGTGTCAGCGAGCTGCCCGACAAGTACACGCCCCCGCCGTCGGCTTTTGCGGTCGAGTTGCTCGCGGTCACGTTGGTGTGAGCCACCTTGGAGTTCACCAGCATGATAGCGCCACCGAGACTCTCGCTCGAGTGGTTCCCCAGCACAGTATCTCGAAGTACAATGTCCGAGTCCCTTGCGTACACCCCACCTCCTTGCTCCAGCGCTGTCGACCCGTTAATGACGAGAAGCTGCGCTGCCACTTCCGCGCTGATTGTCGCGATGGCACCCCCAAGCTTGGCTCGGCACGAGCCAATGCTGACCCCAGAGAGCGTCGTGATACCTTCGAGACGCATACCACCGCCCGTTTCTGTCGCTGAGCAACGGGTGACGAGCAATTGACCGGAGATGATACTCGAGACAGCGTGTACACCGCCTCCGTGCACGGCAGACGAGTTCTTGACGACAACGCCCGTCGTCGCAGTAATGTTGCTGTTCGTGGTGAACATCCCGCCTCCGTACAGCTTCGCTATGCAGCTGTCGAAGACGACACTTCGAAAGCTCGCAGCCGCGTTGAAGAAGTACGCGCCGCCACCACGGGAGGCCGAGCAAGCACTGGTGGTCACGTCAGACAACACGACAGCGCCTTGCACGAACCAGCCTCCGCCAGTATCGGTCGCGACGTTGGCGCTGACGGTTGCAAAATTCTTGCCGTTGAATGCTGAGTCGATCAAGAAGATGCCGCCCCCGCCCAGCGCAGTGTTCGCACTGACTGTGATGGCTCCAATGCACTCCACAGTTGAGTTCGTGATAGCCATCCCTCCTCCTCTCGACAGCGGCGCGCTGTTTGCCGTGATCGTTAAGCTCGTAAGCTTCACCGTGCTCCCTGCAATCGCAACACCGCCACCCCCATCTACGCCTGCACTGCCGGCTTCGACTCGACCACCCGTGAGAGTCACGGTCGAATCTGCGATCTGAATCCCAGCGCCTGACACTAAGCGTGTGCATCAAAATCATCAGTGCCAGCGGCAGCCACCAACAACTAGAAAGCCGTTGGCTTCAGTTATCGCCACAAAACGACGTACCAGCAGTGTTGCCACGGATCACAGTGACCCTCGAGGTTAAAGAACCGCCACCTGGAGAGCGTATGACGAGCGCCGTGTCAGTCGATCGCAATCAAGAGACGCACTCGAACCAGCCTGCAGGGTATACCGTGCCTGTGGAGTCCGCAAACGCGAGCAAACCCATCCCTTGGAAGAGTATTCCGCCTCCAGCAACACTTGCACGGTTCTCCACAATCAGACTCTCGCTGAAAGACACGTCGACTTGCCCGACAATGGCAACGCCACCGCCTTGAGCGCCTGCGCTGTTTCTGGTCACAGTCACGTTCGTAATCCGGTACGTTCCGTTGCGAAGCAGGATTGCTCCGCCCATGACGCCGGCAGTGTTGGTACAGATCGCGACGCCAGTAATCGTCGCGTCGCCTTGTGCAGCCACCGCCCCGCCCTCGCTCGAAGCCGTGTTGTCGGTGAGATTCGCCTCGATCCCGAGCACTGATGCTGCAGCAGACAACGCGATTGCACCGCCACTCGCAGCGCTGCAGCTGGAAACGTTTGAGCGGTTCAGTGTGAGAGCGGAGCCAACCAGGAATATGCCGCCACCCGCGCCGGCGCTTGCGCTGCACTTGGTGATTACCGATCGGGTCACCACGAGCGTCGTGTCGGTAGCGTACACTGCACCGCCACGTTGCATTGATGAGGCGCTGGTGATAACAACGTCGAGCAGCTTCACAGCACTGCTAGCGATGCGCAGCCCAGCCCCTTCGGCCGCCACGCAATTCAGGATAGTCAGCCCTTCGAAGGTCGCTGTGGAGCTAGTGACGTCGAACGCCTGCCCCTGCCGCTCGCAGTCGATCTTGGTCCAATTCGAGCCGCGCAGACTACGAATCGTAACGTCTTTCTTCGCGAGCATCGCCAAGTTCCGGTTCGCGAGCCCTTTGTACTCACCAGGGTAGACGAATATCGTGTCTCCGCTCGAGCTCATGCTGATTGCTTTGGAGAGCGAGGCGACTGCCTTCGATGTTGTGCCAGACTCGCTGGCGTCCATCATCGCACCGGTTCCAAGTACGTCGTCGCCCAGCTCTCCGGCAACGACGATCAGTCGTCGCGGATCCATATCACAAACGGCGTCGTAACAGCGTGCACGGTCGCTGCAGCAAATCGCGCGACTTCCGCACGCCTCGCCGATAAAGCCGACACTGCACTTGCACGAGCCATCGTTCCGGCGCTGACCACGCTTGGAGCACACGTTGCCATTGCCTCCGGGCGGCGGAATCCGGGCCGGTCGAGACTGTGTACTTGTGTCATACCGCAGCTCAAAACCGGATCTGGAGACACTCGCGTCGCTTGTGAATCGAACTACGACAGATCGTGTCGATTGCAGCACGAACTCGCTGCCTTCACGCAAGCACCCACCCTGCCAAATCAACTTGCCTGAACCGTTTTCGAGAACCACGACTTGGTCGTGATCGCATTCGAGGTCAAACTTCGAGAACTGCCATCGGGAGAGAGAGAGGGGAGGCAAGAGAGAGTCAAAAGCAGATCTTGCATGTCAGGCTTGTACTTGTCCGATGCTCAAGGAGAGATGCGTACCTTGAGCGTCAGGATGTCGAACGGAAGCTGTGGTTCAATGTACCACGACTTGCTGGAGCTTGCCTGATACGTGAGCTCGCTGACGGTTCCGACGTATCCGCCGCAGCGAGACTCTCCTGCGACTGTCGCGCTGTCCAAAGTGTCGACGAAAACGCGCACGCTTGAAGCCCCTCGAGTGGTGCCAAAGTACGCAAACATTGTGTACTCGTAGCGTGTCCCAGGAGTGAGCCCCTGTGTGTCGATCAGACTTGTCAGCATACTGGATGCGATTTCGAGACCATCACGAACGACATGGTATCTCGTCGCTCCGCGGAATGGAAACCACCACAGTACGATCGTCGACTGCGAGACTGCAGAGAAAGCAGCAGCAAAGCACGGGGTCAGACGCGACAAACACCGTAGTTGCGACCTCACCACGTAACCTGATCACCTACCGCAGCCGATCTGAGGAGCTGGGAGCGTAGTCGCTGAATCTCCCGAGGTAAAGTATACGGGATAGCTCGGGATACTTGTGGCCCCAGCTTGGTTGCTTGCAAGCTGCATGGTAGCCGTGAGATGTTAGCTCCCTGTATTCACACCATACAAACACAGTCGAGCGCAAGTAGAGGCGTACCAGAACAATCGAGTACGCCACCGACGGTGCAAGCCCGTCCACGGTGGAACTTGTGGTTGTCGCGGTTGCTGGTCGAGTTACGGTTCCGTCAAGGCTCTGCACAAGCACCGTGTAGCTGGCGATTGAGCTGCCGCCCAAATCGGCAGGAGGGTCCCAAGCGCACTCGACGGAAACACCGTCGACCATCGTGATCCGAACGTTGAGCGGAGAGCTTGGCGCCGTGATTGTCTGTGTTTGCGCGCGAACAGTAGCCGTCGGCATAGAGTCACCAACTTCGTTTCGGGCGAGAATGTAGAACCAGTACGTTGTGCTCGGTGACAGGCCGTCGATCATGCACAGTGTTTGCGCTTCAGTGCACGCAAGCGCGAAGGGACCAGCACCTGAGACGGTTGCCATGTAGAGCGCAAACCCTTCGAGCGGCACTCCACCAGTATCCACAGGAGGCTCCCACGACATCGTTAGAGATCCGCCCGTGGCTTGATCAAGTGTCAGCGCGAGCGGCGGACTCGACACAGTCGGCGTAGTAGTTGCAGCTGACACGGGTTCGGTTGACTTGCCGCTCCCAAACGCGCTAACCGGCAGGATCTCGATGCCGTAGAGCTCTTCCGGGTCGAGCCCGCCGACGACAACGCCGCTGAATGATGACGCTGCAAGCCGACGATGACCACTCGTCTCCGTCAGTCTTCGTGAAGTGCTGCTCGAAACTGGAGCGCGCGCATTAGCGAGATCGTCCGACGTCAGATTGAGTCTGTTCTCGTCGTTGACAAACACTCGGTAGATGATGTCGAGGGAGCTCGAGCCGCCCAGGTCCGCTGGCTCGTCGAACGAGATCACCACTGCACCCCCGCTTGTCTTGAGCACAACGATATCGATCGGTCCTGCAGGCGGCGAGCCAGCAGATGTAGTGAACGTCACTGGATTGCTCTCTGGTCCCTTGTCGATGGCGTTTCTGGCTCGCACCACAACACGATATGCGGTGGACGGGAGTAGGCCGTAGAAGGCAAAGTACCGATCGCTCACAATGCGAGGTTTCTTCCCCGATCCGTCTGCGTCCAGCGAGAGAGTGACGATGTAGTCGAGGATATCAGAGCCGCCGTCGTCGACCGGGAGCTCCCACGACACGTTCAGCATCCCGCCAGTTGCATCTACCCGCTTCGGCTCCGCACACGCTCCTGGAGCAGAAACTGCTGTCGTCGACCGCACAAAGTTGGATGAGTTCGCCGATTCAAAGAAGCCGTTGTTGACTGACAGCCTGAACGCATATGCCCTCGATGACTTCAGCGGAGCAACCACGGCTTCATATGCACTGCCACTGTATCCGAGCGACCACGAGTCGTCCGTGCTGCCGTTCAAGATGTAGTAGAGCGTGTAGCGCTTGATGTCACTGCCCCCATTGTCTCGCGGATCGATGAGCCGTAACGAAATGCCGGCACCGGTCTCTCGAACACGCGCAAGCTGAGGAATGCCAGGAGGCGAGATCGCGGTCGTCATCACATTCAAAGCCTCGCTCTTCGCGACTTCGTCGAAGGAGCACACGGAGAGTGCGTTCACCGCGACGATCTGAAACGTGTAGTTCGTCAACGGCACGAGGCCGCCCACGGATATCTGCGTGGTGATCTGGAGCCCTGCTTTGGCGACAGACTTGTCGAGCAAGTCGCCGTCCAGCTTCTTGCCGTTCATGAACACTTGAAAATCTTGCATCGGAATGCCACCAGTGTCGTTCGGCGATTGAAGGATCAGCTCGAAGAGACCTCCGGTTGCACGGACCTGTGTCGGTTGTGGAGGCGCGCTTGGCACACGAGCGGCTGTTGTGCTCAAGTTGGCGAACGAGAACGCCTGGCCGATCAAACGAGCTTTCCGACTCGTTATCGAAGCGCCTGTGTGTTTGCTGTAGAGTGGAACCGCGCTCTTCGTTGCAGTCGACATGTTTCCAACCACGACGTATGCTCCAGTATCCTGTGAGCAAACAACGAACGATGTTGTTAGCAAAGAAAGTGGGCTTCCGAATCCTTTGCGTCGATTCGTGTACACGCACCACAATACTAAGCACGGCACCAGTCGACAACACTTTGGACAGATCTGACGTCGTCTGCGCCGTTCTGGAGCCGCTGATGATGGACAAGTTACCCAGAATGTCTACAGGCGGTTGACCATTGTGCGGGAGAACGAACGACTGGTACCACGTTTCCGCGTACAGTGTCGAGATCACCCCCGACAAACGCGGATCTGACCCGCCGGCACGCAGAAGTCGGAACGGAGTTGACGCATTCCGAGCGTAAACGCTGTAGCCAGTGATCGTGACGCCGCCTATGGACACCGCAAGTGACGGAGATGCACAAACGTCGTGAGCAAGCCGAGCGTTGCACGTGCGATACGGACAAGCGTGACGTACCAGTATCTTGCGGGACATCCCATCGCAACGGGATGGAGCCTCCAGTCGGGTCGGAAGTGAGATCAGGATACACGCTCGTCGGACCGGGAAGGGTTGGTTCGCTCGTCGAAAAGTTGAAGACGGAGCCGACAATCCCCCATCCGCCAGCAAACACTGGAACAATGGCGAGATTTCCTGCCTGCTCATAGTACAGACACGCGTACCACCGCAGGGATACCCGGTTAGCACAGTCGCACATTCGTCACGCATTCCGTATGAGTTGTGAACAGGGCACACGTGCCTGGACAGTGAAGAAGTACCGTGTGCTGGCGTTGAGCCCGTACACTGTCGCTTCTTGGACCGGCAGCGAGTTCGTAGCCACAACACGAGGCAATCCGAGTGGATCGACGAGATACACTCGGTACTTGGAGATCGGTACGCCTCCTGTGTCGTCAGGGGCATACCAATAGAGCTTCAGCCTGCCGCCAGCTCGTTCGCGCAGTCCGACAAATCGGATTCGGCCAGGAACAGAGACTTCTCCTGTTGTGAACTCGGTCGAGTTGCTGAACGTTCCTTGTCCGATGGAGTTCACGGCGGCAAACGATACGTTGTACGTCGTCAGCGCCGTGAGATTTCCCAGCACCACAGTAGCGCTCACGTTAATGGCCATCTCAATCCCGGTGATGGAGCTGTTGAGGCGAACACGATATCCTGTCAGCTCGCCCTGCGCACTGCCGTTGTGGATAGGGAGAGGGAGTGAGAGCGTAGCTGATCCCCCAGTCATTGTCAGAACCTCGAGCGGTAGCGTATCGCCCGGCAACGATGTGTCTCCGTCGTCCAGAATCGTGACTTTTGCCGTGCTGTTTCGAAGCACCGCGCCACCGGTCACGACGCTGATTGTGGCAAAGAAGAACTCGTCTGGTGCCTCGTAGATGCGGTCGTTGATGATCGGCACCTTGACGTCGGCTTGCGTGACGCCGTCCTCCATCACGATGGTCCCAATTACCCGCCGGTAGTCGCGGTCGACAGTCGCAGTTCCGTTGCCAACAGCGATAGAGAGTGCGATCCGAGTGCTGCTCCCACCTTCTCGAACGATCGATAAAGTTGCAGTCTGCACTGCCTCTGAGAACGCATACGAGGTCTGATTGAAGCTGACGTAGCCAGCATCCGCATCATCGACAATCTGCACGAGAGCTGTGGTGTTCGCCCCGATCGTTGCCGCGCCTTTCGATGCTTCACCGATTGCACTCGTCAACTCGATCGAGAACATCTCGTCTGGGCTCTCGTACACTGCGTCGTTGATGATCGTGACGGTAATGTTGGCAGCGACCTGTAGATCACCAAACGTAATGCTGCCAAGCGAGCTCGAGGATCCGGGCGCCAGTCCGTAATCGACTCCGATGGTCGCTGGATTAGGCTCGATCGACGCCGCCTTGTACGAGAGCACGACACGGCCACTCAGCCCATTCTTGCGCTGCACCAACAGAGATACCTGAGTCGCGTTCTCAAAGATCCGCACGACTTCTGCCACGCTCGCGAAATTGAACTCGCCAGCGGCGTCTGGCTGTGTGCTGTAGCGCAACGCGAGACTGAACCGACCACCTCCGATCTTGTTGACGGCGCGCACCGACACAGAATAGATCGTCGCGTACTTCAACCCCGTGGCGGCGCCTGTCGTTCCGATAGACGGGAAGAGGAGTTCAGGAGGACTCTCGACGCTTGTGTCGAGCAAGCGCAGTTCGTACGATAAGCTCAGCGGATCTCCACCCGTGTCTTGCGGTCGGATCCACTGGCACGTGATGGTCGTGCCGGTAGCGTCGAGAAGCACTGGCGGTAGAAACATCGCTCCGGGAGCGTTGAGCGGTCCAGTACGGATGGTAACACTCTTGCTCTGCGAGCCCTCTCCGAGAGCATTCGTTGCGGACACAGACACGACATAATCTGTCTCACGGAGCAGGTTGAACATAGTGTAGCGAGCTGTCGTGGCACCGGCACCGAGCGCAACGTTCGCAACTTTTCCCCGACTGACTTCGTAGACCGTCATATTTGTGATCACGGCTCCTCCCTGGTCAACTGGAGACGCCAGATCCAACGTGAAGTTGCCCCCGAAGACAGAGATAGGTGCCGGAGGAACCGGTGCAGCCGGAAGAGCGACGGCTAACGTTGTAGCGTTTACCTCCAGTTTCGGACTTGCACCGACGTCGTTGTACACCAGCACCGTGATCCAGTACAGCTTGCTGGCAAGCAGACTTCGGAACACGTAGGAAGTGCCGAGCCCCATGTACGTGCTGACAACTGTGTTGTTGAGCAGCAGCTGCACCTCAAAGAGTTTGATTGCCACGCCGCCGGTGTCGGGGTCCGCCAACCAGTCCGCTTGAACTGAGCTGGAGGTGGAGGAGATGGCAGCGATCAACGGGGTCTGCGGCTTCGACGCAGCTGATGTTGTCGCCGTGCAGATCGCACTGTACTCGGAACCGAGCGAACTCAAGGAGAACGAGCGAATCGTGTACTCATAGCTTCTTCCAGCGATGAGGTTGCTCTTATCAACGAAGCTGATGGCTGTCGAGGGGAGATCGCCACCGATTGCTGCACCGTCGCGATAGATCAAGTAGCCGGAGAGAGGTTGGCCACCAGAGTCGATTGGACGGTCCCAGCCGATTTGGACAGCGCCTCCAGTCTTGTACGCAAGCTGCTGAACATTCAGCGGGGCTGACGGCGGACTTGCGGCGGTAGTCTTGCGTATGAGAATCGCGCTCGGCGGGCTCGCTCCGACCAGATTTGATGCAATGACGACGTAAGAGTATGTCGTCGCCTCTGTGAGGTTCCTGTCGATGTACGTGAGTGTGTCGGTGCTCACTGGCTCGAAGAGAGGCTTGAGCACTCCTGTCGCTGATACCGAGTACAGTACGTAGCGCATGATTGGAACACCGCCTGTATCGTCTGGTCTTGTCCACGCAAGTTCGATGATGCCTCCGGTGTAGCGACTCAGAAGCAGCAACGGCGCGGTCCCCGGAAGCGTCGGCGGAAGCGTGCTGACGACCGTGACGTTGCTCGGGACCCGCTCCGACTGCTGGTAGCAGTTCGATATCTCCGTGTACGCGAGTATGTAGAACCTGTACACAGTCGATGCCGCCAGGCTGTACACGGTTGCTCTCCGCGTGCTGTTGCGCTTGCCATCGTAGCCAACTGCGTCGTCCGCGTCGGAGGTAGCCGCCTTGATCATAATCGCGTACCCTGTAATGTCGCGTCCACCAATGTCGAGCGGCTCGTCCCACGTGAGCTCCACCGCACCGCCGGTCTTGTTGATCACTACGAGATTCAGCGGGGCTGACGGTAGCGACCTCTCTTTTGTCGTGACACTTTGGATGGCACCGAATGCGCTTGGACCGACGCTGTTCCTGACCTGATACTTGATGTTGTACCTCGTACTCCGCTTGAGTCGGTACACTGTGTAACTCGATGACACATCCTCGTAGATCATCGGAAACCCGGTCTCGCCGTCTGCTTGAAGGAACAGCCGGTAGTATTGAACCGCGGAGCCGCCGACGTTGACCGGATCGTGCATCACAACACTGATCGCTCCGGCCGTGACATCCACGATTGTTGCAGGTGGAGGAGGTACAGGGACGTCCGGATTCGAGGTTTGCACTGTGAGTGGATCCGAGAGAACGCCATCGCTAACTAGGAACGTGGAGGCGCGCACTTGAACCGTGTAGTTCGTCAACGCGGTGAGACCGCTCACGAGGCAAACCGATGGCACGACGCAGGAGACTTGGGGAAACGCCTGGAGCGCTCCAGTCGACTTCGTCACGTTGTATACTTTGTAACGGACGATATCGGAGCCGCCGCTGTCGATAGGCTGGTCCCACGATATGAGCACTGTGGAGCTTGAGGCGGCGAGCAACGAGACATTTCTCGGAGCGCTTGCGCGGGAGGCGATAGTCGTCGTCAGCAACGACGCCTTGCTAGGCACACTGCTGCCCTGACTGTTGACTGCGCGAACCGCAACAGCGTACGTCGTCGAGGCGTTGAGTCCATAGATGACCTCGCTTTCCGAGTTGACTGCGGCCGAGAGCACTAAAGCACCGCTAACGTTGAAGTTGACTTGATACGACAGCACGACGCTTTCACCGCCTTTGTCGATTGGCGGCGTCCACTGTAGCTGCATGAAGCCGCCGCTGACGTTCAGAAGTCGCAGTCCTGAGCACTGCTTTGGCGGAGAGATGTCGCCGTCGTCAACTGCCGACACATTTGTGAATGGGAACTGCCCGAGCAACGGACCACCGTCGAGAATCACAAAGCTGATGTTGGCCGAGTCGCGCAGCATCTGGTAGTCGCTTTCGTTCTGGATCTTCAAGCGAAGGTTCACAACCTCTGAGCCGACAGAGAAATTGAGCACAGGGTCGAGGAGTTCAAAGCGTGGCGCTCCGGACACCAGCTTCGAACCCTGGCTCACGATGAACGCCCGAACAACCGCGGGAGGACTGGTGCCACCGATACGCGAGATCGGGAGGTTGACTACGTCCGAGTTCTCGAGAAAAGCGAACGAAGGGCTGGTGAAGCTGAGGAACCCGGCGTCGCCGTTATCAGTGATCACAACTTGCGTCCGTGTGCTCAGCGCAGTTGTCATATCCGTCACGAGCACGAAAAACGTCGTGTTTGGCTTGTACACCGCGTCGTCGATGATCGGAATCAGGATGCCACCGCTCTTGACGTTCGTTGTAAGTGTTGCAGTCCCTTGCGTGAACCGATAATTCGCTCCGGCAAGCGCGGTATCGTTCTCTGTCACGTACGAGAACGCCGAGTTTCCGAACGATCCGTCGATGCGGGACACCGGCACGGTTACGTTCGCTGCTCCTTCACGCACCACCACGGTATCAAGCTCCACGATGACCCGGCCCGCAAACGGAGGCTCCGTCTCAAAGATTTGGGCCAGACTCGCTGCGCCTGTGAGCCCTGTTGTCGTGAGTGCGGCCACTGTCACCGAATAGTGTGACGAATAGGCGAGGTTCAACAGTGTCAGAAAACTGGCACCAGTCGTCTCCGTCTTGATGTCTCCGAGCGGAGATCCTTGTTCGTCACACTTATAGTACGCCACCTGGTACTGCAGATTCGGATCGCCACCATTGTCGGCAACTAACTCCCACGCGAGCATGAGCTGGTCGTACGATACATCCACATCCACCACCTCGTCGACGGCTCCAGGCGTTGATATCGGTCCAGTAGTCACGACCAGCGGCGGCCCGCGACTCTCGCCTGCCGAGTTGACTGCTGCAGTCGAGAACAAGTACTGTGTCTCCGCTCGCAAACCAAGCACTGTCCATGACAGTTCTTGTGGCGCGAACTCGTGCACCTGGACGTCGTATTGGTACAGAATCAGTGTCACAGCCTCGCCTCCATCGTAGGCTGGCGCTGTTACTGTAATCTCAGCGCTGCCACCACGAACATTAGCAGCAATGGGCTGCGCTGGCTTTCCAGGTAAGTCAGGAGCACCCGTCGACACTTGATGCTCGTCCGACGAGCTCTCACCGACGTTTGTGACGACTCGGCCAACAAAGTAGTAGACAGTGTTTGCTGTGAGCCTCGCAAACGTAGCGCTCGTATCGTGCGAGCGCAGCGACTTCAGTTCTGTGCGGCTTTGGTCCTGCAGGACGACAAAGAACTCAAAGCTTGATGCACCGCCGACATCCTCTGGGGCTTCCCACGATACTTCGAATTTGCCTCCGAATGCCGAGATGGTCTTGAACACAAGCGTTTGCGGCACAGTCGGGCTTGATGTCGTCGCGGAAGCGTACTGCGCGGGTCCTTGATACAGCCCGTTGAACGCGTGGATCTCGTACGTGTACATCGAGTTTGCAATCAAGCCGTGATAGTCCTCGAATACCGGAGATGTAGTGACAAAGCTGCTCGTACGACCGCTGCGGCTGATTTCGTAGCTCGAAATTGATCGTCCTCCAGTGTCTTGCGGAGAATCCCACTCAATCAGGACTCGACCGCCACTCGTCCCAACCACACGAATGTTCTGGACAGCACTCGGAGCCGTGCATGAGCTCGTAGTCGCTGTCAGGATCGCACTCGCCTCGCCCAATCCGTCCTGATTTCTTGCGAAGACTGTGAACTTGTACATCGCTGCTTCCGTCAGCCCGAACACTGTGAGCCTTGTCTCGCTCACAAAAAGCGCCTCAATGGGCACTAAACTGCCGTCTTCATAGACGCGCGCGATCTGGTAGCCCACGAGTGGAACTCCCGCGAGGTCTGTCGGAGGTGTCCAGCCGAGAGTCACGGATCCCCCTGTTCGAGAAACTTGAAACAGCGACGCTGGCGCTCCCAGTCGACTGTATGAGAGTGTGGAGACCACCAAGAGTGGACTCGTCGCCTGCGCGTTCCGGCTGATGCAGAAGCTCGCGCCGTTAACCGCAACGATCGAGAAAGCGTACCCCATGTCACGGATGAGACCGGTGACAGCGGTCGTTCTTGCAGTTGAGTCTTGTCCATCGTACACAGTGAACGATTCATTCGAGAACACGTCGAACTGCTGGAAGACAAGGTATCCGAGCACGTCGACCGATCCGCCAAGGTCGAGCGGCGCATCCCACTCCAGGTAGATGTTGCCAGCTGTGATGGCAGTCGCCCGGAAGTTCCTGGGTGCGGACGGGATATCGAGTGAGCTCTTCGTTGCAAAGACGGAGAGCGAACCACCCTGGCTTTCTCCCTGTTGTCATGACCACGACGAAACAGCGTCAGACACCGGCCAAAGGATTTGCGTGAATGCTTCCCACAAACCGAGGATGACGTACAAGTGCGTTCGTGAAGGTCGCGTACACCTCGTAGCTGGAGCCGGACAGGAGCGCGTACACATTGCAGGTGTACGGAACGCCTCCCACAAGTGGCGAGGATCGAGTGCACGCGACGCTGAAAGCACCACTCGCTGGATTTTGAGGGTCGACACTGGCTCTCCGAATGTAAAGCGCGTAGTCGAGAAGCGGGAGCCCACCGAAGTCGATTGGCAGGTGGATCTGGAGCGAGAGCACCCCCGCTGCTGGAGGGCTAAGAAGTGTCACTTTCGGTGGAGCGCTCGGTAGGATCCCACTTGCGGTTGTGCCGTTGACGACGCCGAATTGCTCGAGCGCTGCGTCGATCACGGGGAACGCTGCCGACACTGCCGAAACGAACACGCGGTATGGCGTTGACGCATTCAGCTGTGTGAGCGTGAACGAGAGAGAGGCTGAGGCGTTGGCGGCCGAATATCCAACGCCGTACTTGTCGGCAAACGGTGTCTCGAGCTTGACAATGTAGCGAGTGATTTGACTACCACCACTGTCTCTGGGCTCCCGCCATTGCACCGTGATCGTACTGCTGCTGCTTGAGTAAATGCGAGCATCAGTCGGCGCTCCGGGTGGTGTGAAGCCTGTCGTTCCGGTTTGCAACCCAGTTGTGAACGGTCCCGCTCCGAAGACATTCCACGCCGCCACCTCGAACTGGTACAGTGTCCACGGTGGAAGTGACGAGAGCGTGAACCCCGTTTGCGTCACGTTGAAGAGCTCAAAGTGGCTGGTCACCAGTCCCGGCTGCGAAACCCGGACGAGGTATCCGTGGACAAGCGCGCTGTCTGCGTTGCTCGGAGCCTGCCACCGGATCTCAATCTCGCCGCCAGTAGAGCGCCATTCACGGACATTCTCGGGGATCTTCGGCAGGACTCTCGAAGCGTCTTCGTCGTCGAGCACGAACACTTTCTTCGTAACGATTGAGTTAGAGCTGAGCTGGACTGTCGTTGAGGCATTCTCATTTACCAAACGCACGCCGAGAGTGCCTCCGCCTTCGTAGTAGATGTCGTCCAGAAGTCGGATCCAGACTGACGCGCGTGTTTGTCGGTCTGAGAAGTGAACGCTCTGGTTTACAGGAAGGTAGAGCGCTGGTGACGCCGTGTCGCCCACATCGAAAGTCTCGGCGTTGACAGTAAGCGCACCAGATGAACCGTTGAGCCGCACAATGCCGAGTTTCGCAAACGACGCGTTCTCCCACACCTCCATCGAGCTGCTGGAGAATGCGGCAAAGCCCCGCAGCTGACTCTGGTCGATGCGCACAAGCACGCTGCGCTGTGACCCCGACCCCATGCGACTCGAATCTCCAACGAGCTGCAAGACGACAGCAACTTGCTCCAGGAAACTGTAGTCTTCGTCCCGCATGGAAATCCCCACTGTCTTGGATTCCTCCCCATCCTCGAAGTTCAGAACAGCCGGCGATTTGGGAACTCCAGAGCTAGCAAGATGCACGTCGCATCGTTGTTCACCGCTCACTAACGCGACACAGTGAAGCACAAGGCCGGCAGGCTCAGAAATGTCGACCCCGATACTCGCGGAGCCTGCGGTTCCACCCTCGCGACGAACAGCGACGGTTGCGACCTCGGCGCCACTTGCCGATGCCAGGTCTGTCGTCGTCTGCAGCACAAATGTACCCGGCGATTCGTTTGTTGTCTCAAAGTCGGCATACGATGGCTCGCTGTCGCCGTTTGGCCCTCGCGCTCGCACTTCGACGCTGTACCACGTCAACGGAGACAGCGAGCGAACCACGAAGCTTTGTGGGCACTCTCTATACCGCGCGTTTGCTGCAAAACCGCACGCCAGTGTCTCCGAGTGGATCAAACTCCCTGACTGGTACACGTCGACCTCGTGCGACTCGATCTCGGGATTCGCTGGTGACGTCTGCTCGATCTCGAAAAACAACGAGTACGTGTTTGCTCGTCTCAATCGGATTCTCGGCGCCGTTGGGACACCGGTCAGCGTAGTGGCGTCGCGAGTAGCTGTGGCACTCTGGTTGAAGGCGTTGCTCGCGTAGACAGACACGACGTACTCTGTGGCAGGGATCAGCGAGTCCACGAGCACACTACAGCACGCAAACTGAGCTGCGCGAACGGGGACATCCGATTCGCTCTTGCGGTGCAAAGTGTAGAAGTAACTCGGCAGCACTGTGCCGCCAGCGTCGCACACCGGACTAATCGACACGTTGAGCCACGTTGAAGCGCTGTCGACTTGCACCACAGCTGGAGACTGCGGCATAGACAGCGACGTCGTGGAGAACACCCCAGTCGCCATTCCGCCTTCTTCTCTGGTAGCGCTGCTGACGGCGGCGATGCTGTAGATGTATTGGGTCGACGCAATGAGATTACCGCAGTTTGTGAATGGCGGAGTCACAAGCTCGGTTGTGATCAACTCGTAGTCGCGGTACACCTGGTACCCGAGGATGCTTGAACCGCCCGTGTCCTAGTAGCGCAACGATGAGAAGCACCGGTGTACAGTCAATCGTCAGAATCGACCAAAGCGACACGTATGTGACTCTGCGAGCCACAGCTTCATCGCACCAGTGGGGACCCCCAATCCAGCGTAACAGAGCCACCTGTGCGATTGAGCGTCCGCAAGCGCACAGGAAAGTTCGGGGCCGTCGGAGCCCTGCGTATCAACCCAACAGAGTCAGCGTAGGGTCGGTTTCTGTCGGCATCTTAGTGCAGTGAATACGTACGTAGTAGAGAAGCTTCGTGCTGGAGAGTGTTCGCTAGTCCCGACGAGGTTGTTCGCTTGTACGTCAAAGAGGTATGCAGTCGAGTGGTTGAGAGCCTGGAAGAGCGTCGTGTTGGAGCCGACGACGACGCGGCGGCGTCCCTCTCGCAGGTCGACGTTGCTGCACGAGAGACCTGGTCCGTGCTCACTGTCGACGCGAGTCACGCAGCAGCTAGAGGTTCCATCCGCGCAGGTGCTCGTGATTGGTCGCTCGCAGATGGTGAGCCCACTCCGATCAACCTCGTATTCGTCGCTTCTGGGCCTTCGGACAATGTTGCACGAGCTGCAGCGATCTCCATCTGGAGTGTCCGCCAGTCGATAGCACGAGTGAAGCGGGAGCATCGTGACATTGTAAATCATGTCGTCCAGAGAAACGCCTCCCGTGATTGCTGGCGGATTCCAGCTCAGTTCGATCGCGCCGCCTGAACTCGAGATCAGCGCAAGTCCCCACGGTGCACTTGGGGGTACGGCGACTGAGGTTTCGAACGCCATCCCTCGGCTCCCTGAGGCTGAGCTCTCTCTCCCAATCCGGTTAATCGCCGTAACCTTGACTGTGTACACCTTGGTGGCCACGAGACCAGAGAGCTCCAAACTCGTGAGACTCGCTTCCTTCCACTCGGTTGTGCCAGACGATAACAGCGCTACTCGATATCCTGAAAGCATTCACACAAACACCAAGGCGTCACACTTTCATCATCACAAAGAGTTCCGTGTGCGTGGGTTCGCACCTGTGATGTCAGCTCCGCCGTTGTCGAGTGGCTGCGACCAACGTACTACCGCGCTGCTCGCCGTAACGTTCTCCACGGTCACGAATCTGGGAGCTGACGGCGTGGAGGGCGGTGTTGTAGCTATGGTTGCCGGCGAGCTCCAATCTGTCATGCCGAGATCGGTCACTGCTGCAACGCGGACTTCGTACACGGTATCAGCAGACAGGAAGCTGATGTCGTGGGCGGCCGAGTCGTTTGTGGCCACGAAGTCCGTGATTGTGCCTTCAACCATCACAGAGAAGCCCTTGAGCACCGAGCCTTCCATGTTGGGCGGTCGTACGAGTTCCAGCGAGAGCTGTCCACCCGTCGCTTTGAGCAGGTACGGCGCTGGCGGCGCTGCCGGCACTCGTGCAGCGCCAGTGAAAGCAGAGACCAAGCTCGCCGGCGTCAAGCTGGCGGGGATGACCAGACAAATGTCGATGTTGTTTACTGCCACAGCCTTGAAGTCGTACTGGGAATTCGCGTGAAGTGGAAGATCGCCAGCGCCGGGGAGTCGGGAGATTTCCACAATGTCAGGTGTCGCTGTTCCAACTGTGGTGGCCACTTCCTGGAAGTCGCCCGATCCATTCGATGTCATGTACACGACGTAGCCTCGAATGCGCGCTCCGCCTGCCCAAATCCATTACATTCGCTGGCTTGAGCGATGACGAGATCCATTCACAGAGCTGGGAGGCCGAAATGCACGCACCGTCGTCAGCTGGAGGGTTCATTTTGAGAGTAACCGACCCACCTGTAGCAAAACGTGGAAAAGCACACCCGAGTGTAAGACGACACCCCTTACCACCGCGTAAGCAATGGGTATCACGAAACGAACCGGTCACGCGGAGCACAGTGGGTGGCGGACACGGTCCTGGTGCCTCGAGCGCAGTAGTTGTCGCTTCCAAGTAGTCACTCCTGAGTCCGTTGAGACCACCTGCATTCGTAGTGTACGTCGACACGAAGTACCGCGTCTTTGCGCTCAGTCCGAACAAGACCGCCTCTGGACTCGACACTGGCTGCGTGGCTTCCACCACACTGTTGTCGTCGCTGGAACGGGCTTCGAGCGTCAAAGTCGCAAGGGCTGCGCCGCCAGAGTCGTGCGGGAACCGAGCGCGGACGCGGATGGAGCCACCTCCGACCGTGATTTGGATTGGCGGGTCGGGCTTTCCAGGCACGGACAGGTTGTCGGTCGTCTCAGTCACGACTGCAGTCTCGAGCGGGTCCGCGATCGACGAAGCTTCAAGCACTGCTTTCGCTTGGAAACTGTACGCCGTGTTGTTTGTAATATTGTAGAGTGTGTATAACAGCTCGGACGGATCCGTCTCGCCCACGGGTTCCTGGTTGAGAAAGACTTGGAACGCCTCGATGTCACTCACGTTGTTGGCAGCCGACCACTCGGGATAGATCGCCCTGCACAGAGAGAGCATCGCAGGTTGGTTCATTATTGGCACTGTGGCTTCGCTTCTACGACCACACGAATGCTCCGTCACGAAGCGCACCATTCAAAGTGCAGCGAGCCACCCGTACGGGCACTGAGCCATATGGTTGCTGCGTGGCTGCTGTCGGATGTGCCTTGAGCCGCTGCGATGCGAATCCATACGCACATCAATGCCAGCAGCACTGCGAGCATGCCATAGCCACCCATTGGCCTATTCCGCTCTTTGCGGCAAACCATCTTCGCTGACCTTGCCATCAGCTCGTGAGACACTGGCGCCAAGTTTGGTATGTGAATCGACGCGTCTCCTCATGAGAGATACCAAGTTGATACCAAGGAATGATACCAACTGTACAAAGTGGTATCATGATACCTAGTATCATGATACCAGTTGTGAAACTTGATTTTCGGACCAGATTTCCTCTGACTTGGTATCGTTGCGGCTGCGTCCACTTCGCTGACGTGGCTATGGGCCGGGCCGGGCCAACTCCGCTGATCACTGCTACTGGGTACTACAGTATGTAGTGCATTCCGGACACTACCATCCGAAAAAAGAGCACATCACGAAGTCCTGCGAGTCTGTATTGACGCGTCCGTGTTGGCGACTTATCAGAGCGTGTCACACTTACGGGAGGAAGGTCTTGCGCGCTCTGGCCACGAACGGCACGACGTAGGCGGTCACTCCCAGCGTCACTGGATAGAACGCCGACGAGAAGACGACCGCTGCGGCATACGAGCCGAGTGCGGTGCCGACGTCTTCGACACCAAGCTTGGCGAGCAGCGGCATCACGTCGACGCCCTGCTTGATGAGAACGTAGAGTCCGCACACGACGCTTACGCCGGCGAGTCGCGAGCCCATCATGTACGCTGCGCCGTAGCTGTCGACAATGTCCTTTGCTTTTTCCAATGCTTTCGTCACGAACGCTGGCGTGGTCGACGTGGCGTTGGCCTCTCCAATCGGTCGACTGCACCAGCACACCAACAAGGGTTTCTGCCGTCAGTTCGTTGTCACCACTGCCAACGGCGATCTCTCTACTCGGTATGCGCACCTTGGGAATGCGCCAGTCAAGTCCGATAGCCGCACGCGCGTGAACGCAGGGAAGAGCTTCGCAACGCCCGCGGCCACTGCGAGATCGTACGGTAGGCGGAAGCGCCGGAAAGGGCGACTCGCAGCGAACGCGAGCGCAAACTCGGGCGAGAACTCGACGCCTAAAGGGTTCCAGTGTTGTCAGTGGGAAAGCTCTGACGCCAGACTCGTAGCCATCATCAACAGCGACATACAAACACGGCACAGTCGCTTGCACCTGATAGCGTGAGTACGCCGTACGCAGCGCCGATGCTGCCAATGTCGGACGCAAAGAGCACAGCGAGCGTCTCGGCTGGATGCTGCTTGATGGCACTGTTGAGCTGCGCTACCGCACGGTCCGCGATGCTGGTGCGTGGCGACGGCGTCGGTTCGCCCGACGGAGACGTCGGCGCCGTTGTCGACAGCACGCGGACGCCGCGCGAGAGGCTCCGGAGCGCAGTCGGCGGCCGGAGAAGCAGCAGTGCGCGCATCGAAGTGCTCATGGTGGATGATTGATTTTCGTCACGTGCTCAAAGAACGGTACCGATTGGTATTGGCCCACTTTGCCCAATACTATTGGGCAGTGTGCGTAATCTGTCGAGGGTTGAATCCGCTTTTTGTATTGAAAGCCCTGTTTGGAGTGCGAATTCGCCCTCACAAACGCCACCCCTCGTGAAGCTCCTCGTGATGAGCAACTGTCAGTCGTCAGTTGGAGAATTGAAAGACGAAGTTGACACGATGGCGACATGGGGCGGCGGCGGCGGCACTCCAGCCGCGCAGGCGAGCGTGCGGCGCCCTAACCGTCCCGACGGTGCACACCACACCCGTGCGCGCAGTCGCGACGACCCGCAGCTGCACTTCCGCATGATGACGAGCAGCGACGACCTGGAGAGCGCAAGTGGCGCGAGCGAGAGCGCGTCGTCCTCCTCTGTAGCGCGGAGCCGGTACCAGTCGGCGCGCGACCGCGTGTCGTTCCTCGTGCGCACGCCCATCGAGGAGTTTGTCGCCAAGTACCAGGTGGTCAAGAGCTCGTGGCGGGGCAAGTACGAGCGCATTCTCGCGCTCGCCCCCACGCGCTTCAGCACCGTCGACCCGAAGGACTTTGAAGTTACGAACACGTGGTCCTTCCACGCGCTGCTGGGCATCACACTGGATGCGAGCGACCCAGAGGTGCGTACGTGCGTGTGGATGAGACGCTAGGAGACCACCCGACCATGTCTAACACCGCTCCTGGACTGTGTCGTGTGTGTGTGAATGTGTCAACGCCAGGGCTTCACACTGCTGCTCAAAGGGCCCAAGAAAGATGAGCAACTTAAACTGCGCTGCCGCTTCCGCTCGCGGCTGCTCTCGGACCTCTACCGGCTCCAGGACCAGGTGCTCCAGCGCCACTCGCGAGCAGAGAACCAGTTTGCGTGCACCAAGTGGTCCCGCAAAGGCGTGACTCTCAGCTGCGTGCTCGAAGTCGGTCTCGACAGCGTTGTCTGCACGTTTCCCGACGGCTCGCCGCGCTCCAAGTACCTCTACGTCGACATGGAGCACCTCACGACGCTCACAGACACGACCGACGGGTTCGCGTTCGGCTACACGGGCCGGCACCGCCTCTTCTACTGCGACGGCAAGCGCTTGGCGGTTATGCAGCGAATCCAAGCGGCTGCCGAGGCGATCGGGTGCATGATCTACTCGCAGCGCGGCAGCACCGCCGCGAGCGTCAAGCTCGCGCGAAGCGAGTACGGAGCGCGCGTTGGGAGCCCGTTTGTGCAGTTCGACGTGCAGAAACTGACGCCCAAGTACTTGCACCCGGTCGACCGCGTCCTGTCGTTGCACGAGAAGCACCTCGTGGAGCTGGACCGGAGCGGAGACGTCGTGTCGTGTGTCGAGTACAGCAAGATTGGCGTGCTCGTGCGGCAACAGAAGAGTCCGGACGACTTTGACGTCCAGTACAGCAACGGCGAGACCCGGAAGTACGTGTCGTCGGACCGCGACGGCGTGCTCGCTGCGCTCTACGACCTCTGCGTCACGTGTAATGAGAACCCCGAGCTGCTGATCAGCTGTGGCGCGAACGAGCGCGGACTGCGGCTGCTGCCGTTCTTCGCTGTCGAAGACGCGTCCGAGACCACGTCGTTCTTTGGCGACTCGTCGATCGGAACGTGCTTTCTGCAGCGGATGGCGTCTGTCGGGAAGCTTGGCGGGACTCAGAAGGCGATGGGCGACAAAGCGTACGTCGCCGATCTACTTGGTTGTTGTGGGGTTGTGAAGTGAAGCTGCTGGCTGATGCTCGTGGCTCCTGGCGTGCGTAGCTTCATCGAGATCGCAGCCGAGTTCAATGCGAACGTCCCAGCGAACGGGCTGCTTTACAACACAAAGCAGAGCGTGATCACTGACGCGCTCCGTCCGATTGGTGCGCAGCTGTACTACATCTCCAAAGCCAAGCCGCTGCCGTCCCGCTCCGCTGTGACGCTGCTTCAGACGCTCTACCGCATCGCGTCATCGTACTACGGCTTCCGAGAGGTGCTGCAAGTTGGTCACATGGCCGACTCGCTCACGAATCTGCTGCGTGACGGCGACGACTTCGTCGTGTTCTGGACGACACTGCTGCTCCGGAAGCTTACTGCCCACGTCGTGCCGTCCTCGACCAGTACGTACTCCGTGCGCTCGTCACATGTGTCGAGTGTGCAATGTCAACTGCGTGCTCATTTCGTCAATGCATTCGGGTCGGGTTGTTTGGCTGGTGGTAGATTTGGACTCTACGTCGATCAAGTTTTGCGAAGAAGTCGAGCTGTACAACAAGAGACTGCTCTTTGGGAACTCGTACCTGGTCCAATCGCTCCTAGGCCACTTGGACGGAGTCGATGTCGAGCGCCGCTCGTCTCGGAGTGAGCGCCACGAAGTGTCTGGACCGCGTCGAGTCGGGCCGTTGGTGATCATGGGCTTGCTGCAGACGCTAGAAGGGTGCCTGTGCTCACGAAAAGCCACGACTGGCGCGGGCGAGTTCCAGATTCTTGTCGGCGAGGTTGCGAAACGCTACAGCACACTGCTCAAGGTGCTTTTCCAGTCGCGTTCCGCCACAACCGTCGAGGCTTGTGCGTAGCTCGCTCCTCTCGAGTGCTGCTCGTCGATAGGGAGTGTGGCGTCGACTGACTGGCTGACTCTCTTTTCATGCGCGCTTTCTACAGGTACGCTGCTTCTCAAGGCGACGTTGGAAGAGTGCGAGCCAGCAGTGGCCACGCAGATTCGAGACGCCGCGCTTGTTGAAGGCATCGTGCTCCGCCACTTCTTCCAGTCAATCTTTGACCCGTCGTACGACCAGCGATGCGTGAGCCGGTACTTGATCTCGCTCTGGATGAGTCATCACGCACCCGCGAAACGGCTGCTGGCACAAATGATCCCAAGCGGGTTCCTCCCGTTCTTGAGCGACCCACCAGTGTCAGCGAGTGAGCTGGACGAACTCGATCAACTGGAGCTCCGAGCGCTCGAGTTGGAGCGCGAGAGCGTTCTTCACGACGTCCATGATGACAGCCGACTCTCGTTCCTGAGCGACTCCATGAATGCTGAAGACTTGTTCGGGTCCATGGCGTCGTCAACAGAAGAGCTGCGGTTCTCCGACTCGAACGGCGGCCTCCAGTCGCAGAGTTTGCACGCACGATCGGTGTCGGCTGGCGAGTTGATCCTGAGCCCGTCGAGCGCACACGCGGGTCTTCATCGCCACTCAGGTTCGCATTCTCGCTCGTCACTCTCAGAGTCCTCGCGGTCGTCGTCCGTCTCGCGGATCAGCACAACCGTCCGTGAAGCACAGCAGCACACACAGATCGAGAACAACCACACGAAAGCGAGGATGCTGCAGAAACTGCAGAACTCGGCATCGAGGGCCCACAGAGGGACTGGAGACGCCTCGCGTGGACATCCCACCGCCGCGCCGAGAGTGCGGAAGCGGGACATCGCGCTTGGGTTCATCTCTGGGTCGCTACTGAAGTCCAAGTCAGAGAAGCTCATGACGCGGCGGCCAAACCGAGCTTTGAAAGCGAGTTCGTCGCAATCGCTGCTACTGCACCGGAGGCAAGAGAACTTCCGGATGCTCTTCTTCATGCTGAGCCGCGACCACGAGCAAGTCGACTTGATTTGGACCGGATCGTCACGGGAGGAGCTTCGTCGCGCGTTGATCTCGGAGATCGAGCGCTTTTCCAAGCACCAAGTCAGCCGCGGGAACGGGAAAGCGCTGTGGAACTACGAGGACTTCCACGTTCACTACGCTTCACTCGCGAGTGAGGTCGTGATCGGTGGGTGCTACGTGCGCATCTTGAGCAGTCTCGTGTCGAAGTCGTCCATGCCGACCGATGCTAGCGAGTTCGAACTGGAAGACCGGTTCGTTGTTCTCCCAGCCAAAGACGTACCGGTTCGCGACCCCAAGCTGCTGATCGCATCGCTGTATCGGCGAATCCTACGCGAGAACATTCGAGTCGAGTGTCGGAACGACCTGGAGCTCTCGCTGCTGTGCATCAAGAGCCTGGTGATCGTTAGCGCAGCTCACGCGAACCTAATGAACGCGACAGACTTCGAGGAGATCGACTATCTGACGACACTCATGACCGAGACCGTGCACGCTTCGATCCTGGAAGGGCTTCATCAGGTCGTGCGAGCGCTGTGCCAGTTCGGACCGAACGCGAAGCGGCTCGCGCTGAACGAGAGCAGCGTTGAGACTGTCGTGAAGCTCCTGCAGATGGCGCATGTGGTGCGCCGCGAACCCAAGATCGCCTCGTCGGAGAAACTGTGGATGTTAGAGAGCCTCGACGGTGACGTCTTTGGGCCGCTCTCGGTGGACGATCTGAAAGAGCAGCAATCCAGCAGCATTACGCGCGACTTGAGCCAGTACTGGGTTCGTCGCCGTGACGATCGGGTCACCCAGCACTCGGTTTCGCGAACAAAGCTGATGGAGAACATGCAGCTTCGTTGGGAGCTTGGCATCCACGGACACATGAGCCCACTACAGACAGCTCACGACGCGATGACGATCTTGCTGGCGGTGGCGCGTAGCAACGCGCTTCTGGGCCACCCGAGCGCGATGACGAGTCTCGCGACTGGGGCTGGCGGACTCTTCCCTGCGGCGCAAGCCAAGTGCGTGCTGTGGGGCCACACGCGCAAGATCCTTCCGCTGCTTCTGCACCGCGAAGCTCCGCACCTGAGCCACAAGGCGGCAGTGCTGCTGGAGCTTCTGTTTGCGGACGAGCACTCGATCACACGGTCGCAGGACGAGCGGGCGACCAACCGCTCGTCGCTCTTCTTCTGGGGCTTGTTTTTCATGGCGTTGGCTTCGGACGCGACGCACTTTGATGAGATCGCGGGGCTCTTGCAGTCCACACACCAGTACCAGAGCGGGTTTGGAGGGAAGAGCGCGCTGGCAGAGCTGCTGCCACAAGCGATGATCGCCCACCTCTCGACCGTATCGGCGCGCGAGTTCAGCGAGACGTTCTGCAGCGAGAGGTACTCGCCGTCGGTCATCTGGAACCAGCGAATGCGCCGTCGTCTCCAGGACAGCTGCGTTGCCCACCTCGAGGACTTTGTCGCGGTGTTGGCAGAAGACGTGACGAGCGAGTGGAAGTTCTGTCCCATGGCGCCGATGGGGTTCGATGAGCTCCTGGACGACTTGTGGTGCGGCGGCGTGTACCTTGGCCGGCTCTGTGCGCACGACGAGTACCGTGTGCAGGCGCCTCTCGAGTTCATGAGTCAGCTCTCGAGCAGATGGCGCGAGGAGGTGGGGAGGAGACCCGCTCAGCTCGACGCAGCTCAGGCGGTGAAGCACTTGGGGCTGCCGGTAGACGTCGACCTCGAGAATGTCGCGAAGATCCGCGAAGGATTCCGGCAGAAAGCGATGGAGCTGGAGGAGCAGATGCTGGCGTCGAGCGACTATGACCAGCGGTGAGTGGACTGGGGTGGTGATGCTGGTGGTTTGTCGGCACTCAGCATCTCTCTGCGCTGTGTATGTGGTGTGTGGGACTGCAGACTGTCGAGTCTCAAGGAGGCGTACTGGGTGCTCACGTGTCCTCGCCCGAGTCTTCTGTCGGACGGCCACGACCCGGCGAATCTGCTTCTCCTCCTCAAGACGTTTGTGCTGATGTGCACTCGGTATCCGGACGAGCTGAGCACGTACAAGTTCGACAGCTACGACCTGTTGATCTCGCTGCTTCTATCGCACTGCTCGGCGGACGGGATACCTCCGCCGTACACGACCGAGAAGCAGCGAGTGGCGATCTCGCTGCTGGCAGCAGAGCTGTTTCAGCAATCGTGCGCTGTTTCAGCTTCGAACGGCGAGCTGCTGCTGGACGAACCTTCGCTGAGGTCACTGGAGCAAGTCGTAAACTACTGCGTCAGTGCGATCGCCGAGGGCTCAGTAGACGACAACGTCGAGCTCGTGCAGATCTGCATGTACATTATGCAAACCGTCACGGGGCTGCTGGCGTCGCCACGCGGTCGGGCGTGGGTCTCCGAGTCGACCACGCTGGTCGTGGACATGGTGCGGCTGTTGTGGGTGTGGAACCACTCGCGCAAGCGGTCGTTCTTCTTGACCAAGGTCGTGCAGCAGGTTCTCGAAGGTGCGGTCGATCGTGCGAGATGCGAGCTGAGTCGTGGGTGGTGGTGGGTAATGTGGTTCTGAACGGTGCTGTCCATGGGTGTCTACAGGCGTCTCACGAATGAGTCTACTCGAGCAGAACCAGGACCTGCTGCTCCAACGAGGCGTCCTGTGGCAGCTCCTCACGCTCTGCTTCACGTACAATGTCGAGATCGACGATCCCACAGTCCGTACCCGACTGCAGAGCAGCGCGTACTCGCGCGAGGGCTACACGAGCGTCGAGGAGGAAGTGCACAACCTCCTCGCGATCATGGCGGTGCGCGCGATGTGCCGACTCGGCGGGATCTTCCCAGACGGCAGCGAGCTGCGGTCGCCAAAGCACGCACGCGTGCGAGCCGTGATGAACGCGCTGCTGACGCCAAACCTCGCAGCACTGCTCGAGCTGAGCAGCCACCACGAGTATCTCAAGCTCTTTCACGCGAACTGCGAGTCGTACACGCTGTTCTGGACCAGGGCGATGCGGTCCGAGCTGCGCGCGTTCGTGGCTCCGCACGCAGCGTTCGAGCCGTCGCTCGTCGCGGTTGAAGACTACGCGGACGCCATCCGATTCCGCTTCGAGTGCCTGAAAGAGATGTTCAGCGTCGGCGGGCTGTACATTGAAACGCTCATGGCGAGCTTTGTGGTCATCAAGGAGAGTCCAGTGGCCTCCTCTGCGCTAGTCCCGGAGCTCGGGCTCACCACGGCCTTCTTCAGCGAGTTGTTTGAGTTCATCGACAATGGAGAGCTCCGACACCCAGAGGACGAGGAAGAGTACTTGGGTGGCGAGACGCCGTTGCCGTACTCAGGATGGGGCATCGAGCGAGAGCAGCTGCAGACGAGCTTCCGCGTCACAGCGCTCGAGTGCTTGGCAGTGATCAGCTTCGTCATCCCATCGTTCGTTGTGCAGAACATTCTCACGGACGTTGGACTGGTCAAGATGGTGCTGCGCCTCCTCTTTCCACCGGACAACGAAGTCCACGAAACGAGCAGCTCGGTGGAGAAGAAGAGTGTCGTGTTTCCAGACGAGCTGTACGAGCCGAGTCGAGACCACTGCCTAGCGATCCTCGACTCGCTCTCGTGTGTCGATGCGTTCGGGAAGGCTTCGGTCGAGTTGGGTATCTGCGACATCTTGATCGAGATGGTGCACTTGAGCAAGCCGGTTGGGCCCGAGGCGCTGGCAATCCTCCGCAACCTGTGCGCACACGGCGCGAGGTCCGAGTTCATCGCCGAGATCCTCCAGTCTGGGTGCTACATCGAGTTCATTGCGTGGATGCTGCTCATTGAGGACTTTGTCACGGAAGAGGAGCTCGCGGACGCGCAGCACCTCCGGCAGCCGTGCGTGCAGATCCTCGCGGAGATTGGAAAGAGCGACGGGAAGCTCGGGAACAAGGCAGAGGACGCCTTGGTGCGCATCTTCCCAGTGGTGCTTGTGCACGAACTGGTGCACCATCCAGAGACGTTTGTCGAGTTCTACGAGGTGCGTGTGTGGGTGTGGGATGGTGTGGTGCCAGAGGTTTGGTCGTGGATTGGATCATTTAGAGCTGAGCTGACGTGTGCTTCTTGTTGAACAGAGCGACCATGAAAACCCAGAGCTCGTCTGGAACGCAAAGTTTCGCAGCCACGTGCAGGACCACGTGACGAGCTTCCTGAACGAGTACTACGCGTCGCCTTCGCTTTCAGAGACGGAGACGAGCGAGGACACCGTGGCGTCCTCGATTGCCGACACGTTTGTCGTCGACTACTTCAGTGTTAGCCCGTACCCGATCACAGGCAACGTGCACCTGCCGCTCTTCCTGAAGAACCCGACCATCCAGCTTCGCGAACCTCTGTACGTGCTTACAATTCACGGTGGTCGACACCCGTCCGCGTTACTTGATATCGTGCTGGTACTCAAGCTGACTCTTACTATTAATTCATATGGGTGTGCAGCTTCTTTGTGACGTGTCTCTGGGAAGACTTCGAGATCCTCGTCCGAGAGCTCGCGCACATTACGTCGTCACTCCGTCAGACCATGAGCCCGGACGATGACGCGACCGCTCAGCGTGGCTTTGAGCTCCTCGACCTCGCAACGACGTGTCTCGTCTGTGTGATCCAGGTAGGTCGACGCTTTTCCGCTCCTGGAGACGGCTCAACTGAGATGAACTGAACTGACGCACTCGTGTTCGGATGGGTGGTTGATTGACTGTTCCTAGGTGAATCCGTGGATGCTCGACGACGCAGCGCGTCTCAAGCTCCCCGAGTACTGCTGTAACTTCCTGAACGAGTCCGTACGCCACCAGGCGGCCGAGCCGTGCGTTGTGAACGTCGTCCGCGTGCTGCGTGTCTTTACGCTGTCGAAAGCGTGCGTGGCGGCGCTGCGGCCAGTCGTATCGACCGCACTGACGTGCCTCATGGCTGCGATCAACCCGCTCCGACGAGGAGCGCTGCACTACGAAAGCGGCTACGTGCTCGAGATCGTGCGTCGGATCGTGCTGCTGCACCCCGAACACGGCGACCACGACGCAGCGTCTGGGATCGTGTTCATTGCGAGTCGACTCGATCTGTTTGGATACTTGCTGAACATTCTCGAGAACCCCGAGTCGCTCGGCACAGTGAAGGAGCCGCAGCTCGTGCGCGCAATCGCAGTCGAGATCCTCAACACGCTGGAGAAGGTGCGGACCAGGCGTTTGTCTGTATGGATGTCTGCTTGTGACTACCTTGGTCACCATGTTACCATGGAACTCTGACCTGACAACACCCACTCCTCCTGTCAACAGGATCGTGTCCAAGGCAGCACGGCCCACCAGATTCTCAAGAAGAACAAGAAGTGGGAGAAGAAGTTCCGGTTCGAGCCGACCGACAGCATCCGCGCGATCTCAACGGAAGATCCGTTCCTGCAGAAACAGAACCCGCACCTCGACCAAGTTGTGCGCGACTTTGTCCGTACGACCGCTCCGCGAACACGGCCTGTCAGTGCCGGTGCAGGGTCGTCCCACAGTGCCGGTGGAGGCGACCGCACTGGCCGCGTCTCGACGATGCGCAGCTACCGCGAGTCGCCGGGCGGGGCTGGGAAAGCGCCGGCCTCCCGCCGTCCGTACCTCGAAGGCGTCCCTGAGAAGAAGAAGACGAGCTTTGCGAAGAAGCTCTTCTAGCACGTTCCGTCTGTCGATACGTGTGGACGAACGAACAATGAGTCAGTTGGAGTGAGTCAGGGGTACTGTACATGTCGTAACCCTGACTCACCTCTGTACCAACTGCCGTAATCAAGTCTGAATTTTGAAACGCACATCACAACCGAGTCGTCTTCAGTCCTCAGCAGCACGAGCTCAAGCGATGGCGCCGTCCAAGCGCCGCAGTGCGCTGGAGCACAAGCCCTCGCTGCAGCACTCACATAGCGGCCCGTGCCCGTGCCTCGCCAAGCCGCGGAGTGACGGGCTCTGTGAGCTGAACGTCTGGCAGGGCACGACTGTGGACCCTGACGCGGCGCACTCTGGCGAGCGCCTGCTGCGGCCGAAGCTGCCGATCGTCAAGTACAAACACCGAACGCTCTGTGGACTCTCAGGTGCGTGGTCTTAGCGCAGCGTTGGGTCGCACCAGCAGCTCACCGGCGTCACGTGGGGCGTTTGATGGTGATGGTGATGTGTGGTAACCCCAGGCGGCCACTTGTACCACCTCGTAATCCTCAGCTGGCTGCAGCTGCTCGCACTCTTCACCGTCTCGTACATTCTCGTCGTCGGGCTCTTTGCGCTGCTCTTCGCTGGGTGCAACGGGTGCGTTCCGAGTGGGACGTGGAGTGAGTGACCTCTGGACGAAGCATTCGTATACAAAGTCGCTGATAGTGAGGGACGCTCGTGCTGGCACCCAGCATCGACTATCCGAACCACCACGCGGAGATGCGGTACTACTTCAACCTGAGTCTCCAAACGCTCGGGACCATCGGTGCGTGCTCGCGTCGCCTTGGAATCAGAAGCGTTCCTCATCGCACCCTGTACTGTCTTACGTTTAATGACTAACCTCTCGTTGAACCATCACAGGCTACGGGTACCTCTTCCCTCGAGACGCGTGCTCCAACTGGGTGGCAGTGGTCGAGGCGTTCGTGTCGATGCTCCTGACCGCGTTCATGACTGGCGTCGCGTTCGTCAAGTTTGCCCGGCCGCACCCAAACATCATCTTTAGCAAAGTGCGGTCGTTCCGAGTCGCTGCTTTGCTTCGGACTGGACGTGTGCTGTGCCTAATAACTTAGTGTGGTGTGCCGTTGACCAGGTGTTCACTGTCTCAGAGCGCGAGAGCGGAGGGCTGGAGATGCGCTTTCGTGTGATAAACGGCACACGACGCGACGTGATCAACCGAGGCGAGATCCTGGAAGTGAGCTTCAAGCTCATCCTCATGCGAGTTGAGGTGCGTTTGTGAAGGGCCGAGAGAGTTGCCACACACGTTGCTCTCTGGTGCCTCTCTTCTCACTGCTTGCTATCGTTTGGACAGGACTCGAAGAGCGGAGAGAAGAAGCTGTGCTACTACGACCTCCACCTGAAGACGAGCAACTTCATCACTCTGCGGTACCATCCCACTGTTCAACGCTCTTGCAGGCGGTTGGAGCAACAGCTCAGCGTGTACAGTCTTGGTTTCTGGAGGTCTAACACCTGCATGGGCTCTTTGCGTGCTCAACCAGACTGGAGGCAGAGCTAGTGCATCACATCGACGTCAACAGTCCGTTCTTCGAGCTATCGCAGTCTGAGATCAGGCGGTCGGACTTCGTTCTGGTCTTGATGATGGCTGGCGTTGACGAGAACCTGCACGACATGATCCACAAGCAGCACGAGTACGACCACGCCTCGATGCAGTGGGGAGCAACGTTCGTGCCCGTACTGAGCTGGAACCCGCAGCATCGGTGCACGGACTTGGACTTTGCCAAGGTCTCTGTGGTGGTGCCGGACGAGTCGGATCGGATGAACAACTCACGGATTGATATGGAAGATTTGACGCAGACAGCGAGCGCCACGAGCGGAGATCCGAGCGCGGAAGCTCAAGCGTGGAACATCGAAGGCTCCGACCGCGAGGTGGATCTGAACCAGTTGTACTTTGAGTCCGCGTTGTCACCCAGTCGAGCTCCTACACTGTCGCATGGCTTGGATGGAACGGGGACGGCAGTAGGGCGACCGCAACCCGACAAGTCGGAGGAGACGAGCGACAAGCCCGAAGAGGATGACGGTGACGACGGAGAGTCCAAGAGTGAGAGGTCCACGAAGACAAACTCTGACTCGGAGTCAGTCCAGAGGGAGAGCTCGGGCCCGGCGCACCGCGTCCGATTCGATCGTCGCAGCCGAAGCACAACTTTCCAGATGCCCAGGCTCGGTCGCCCTACACACAACCACGAGTATCGTGAATCGTCGGTTGACCAGCCGGCAAGTGTGGCCCAGCGGCGACTTCGCTTCCGGAACCACCCGCTGAGCCGGTTCTCGAAAGGGCTGTACTACCGAGCACTCGAGACGCCGTGGATGCGGCTCTTCCCGTGGCTGGTGATCGTGTACTTTGCTGTAATCTCCGTCATCGCCCTCCTTCTCTACGTATCGGTGCGTACCTACAGTATGCGCTGCGTCGTATACAGCTTAGCGATTACAGAGAAGACGTTCATGATTTCATCATGGTGGATCTGCGCCAGCCTGGGACCGCAGTGCTGCAGACTTCGGAGGAACTGTCCGTGTCCGAGTTCGAGCGGCTATTCTTCTTTTGCGCACAGACGATCTCGACGATCGGCTACGGAGTGCTCAGCCCGAATCCAGACAGTAACTTGGTGAACTTCTTCGTCTTCGTGCTCGTGTTCGCCGGAACGGTGGTGTCGACGCTGCTCACTGGTACGTTCCAAATCCCTAGTGCTGTCGAATTGCCTCCGTCATGCCTGGAACCGCTCATCAATTGCTGATATGGTGACCGTTGCGTGCATGCCAGGACTTGCGTGGTCAAAGTTCTCCATCCCGAAGGCCTCGAGCGTGCTCTTCAGCGACAACCTCCTGCTGACAGCATTTCACGGCACGCGAGCGCTCGTCTTTCGGGTGGCAAACAACCGAACATTTGGGATGATCATCGAAGGATCGTTCAGGTAAGCAGTCGCAAGAGTGTGGGTGGGTAGGTTGGTGGATTGGCTAGAGTATCTTTGTGTAGAGATCGCTCACACCGGTGATGTGCACTCGTTCTTAGAGTCAGTGTTGTGATTTTGAATCGGCGGTTCGAGCGGAGAGAGACGCACGAGCTCAAACTGGTGCGTGTTGCTGCGACCATTGTGTGGGATAGGGATGGTAGGATGTGAGGGCGATAACCGGCTGGATGCTCGACCGCGATGCAGGTTCGGAATGTTTGGCCGATCGTCCAGCTTGGAACGACAGTGACGCACATCATCGACGAAGAATCGCCGTTGTACCGATGCTCAACCGACGAGCTGCTGTCCGGCCGGTACTACTTCGTCGTGCTCTTCGCCGGCCTCGACAGTGTCATCGTCGAAAACATGTTCGCTCGGAAGACGTACCACAGCTGCGACATTCTCGCTGGTCACCACTTTGTCGATTATATCATGCTAGCTGCCGACGGGCTCCACATCGACTTGGAGGCGATCAATGACACGCAGTTAACACCAGACGTCGATCTGCGCGAGTCGAAGCTGTACGGCTCGTCGGAGAGCACGGTTACAAGAAGACATGATGAAACAGCGGAATACGCGGAGGGTGACGACGACCCTCCACTCACCACCCTCAGTCCGACCGCAGACTACGTGGAGATGGACGAGAGCAACTCACGACGATTCTGGGACGAAAGGTTACATGGGCGACGGCCGTCGCCACGAGCTTGAGGCGCGAGTCTTTGCTTCGTCGTATCAGAGTGGTTCGGTATACAAGGAAGCTGGAGTGTACAGTACAATTGCCTCGAGAGAGGTTAGTAGACGACCTCCTCGCACCACAGGAACTGTCGGTGCTGCTCTGCGAGGCTTGCGTTTGCGCACAACGGAGTGTCGAACGCACGTAGCCGAAGGTTCGGACTCGCGAGTTCGGCCACCCAGTCCGGGACGGACGCGACACTTGTGTTCTGGATAGAGAACTCGTTCAGCCGACTGCACAT
>JAASGD010000060.1:0-44748 GCA_023334115.1 Globisporangium megalacanthum
AAAACGACCTCCAAGAGGTCGTTTTCGCCTCCAATTCGCAAACGAATGACGTGCTCGTCGGCTTCCAGCTGCTCCAGTTCGAGATCGTGCTCTTCGACGCAGCTGGAACGCGCAATGTGGCTGATACGTGCGACCTTCGCGCTTTGAATCCCACTGGCGCGGAAGAGCCGATGCTACTCCAGCTCCAGCACGGCAAATCGTGTCTGTTTCAAGCCGACCCGGACCGGCTCGCGCTCGACCTGGAGCGCGAGAGCGACGCCCCACTGGCGCTCTTGGTCATGCGCCGGGAGCAAGGCAGAGTCCGTCTGGTGGCGTTTGCCAGCGTCCCACTAGATCTCCACGTCGGACTTTTGGATAGCAAGCTTATGGAGAATGAAGGCATCAGCGACAACGACGCGAGCGAAGATCCTCGTCGAGAAACTGTCGGACGCATCGTGAGCAAGGACATGCGCTTCCGCGTGTGCGAGTGGGCGAGCAGCAGCGGCTCGTGGGAGCTCCAAGACCACACCAATCGCGTGGTTGGGCGAGCGACGGGGGCCGTGACGCTGTCGTGTCTCGGACGAGCTCTTGCGCCGCACATCACGAAAGCGATCGGACTTCACGTGGAGAGCATCGAAGCCACAACACTGCAAGCCGAGAGCTCGTTCAAGCGACCAGAGAGAAATCATGGAGCATCAGCTGGTCCCAACCAAGGTCGCATCGATGACCGTGCTTCGGAGACGCTAGCGACAGAGGCTACTGAAAGAAGCAAGTGCGACAAGAGCGAACTCGACGGTCTCAGGGCGGCAGTGCCAGATATCGTACCGGCCGCTCCAGTGACTGCCATGAACGATATTGCAGTGCAGTGCAACGTCGACTGTTACGTTCAAGGAGTCGATTCCTCAAGAGCGCGCACAAGGATAGCGAGTCCTACAATCAGCTTGAGCGCCAACCTCGGCGTACATCCAGCGATCCGGATCGACGGAAAGCTGAGTCGCAGCTCAAGGTCGCAAGCTGACGACGTGCGCCGACACCGTCGATCCGAGACACGACCGACGCCGCCCACAGGAAGCTCGATGAGAGGAGTTGTCCTTCATTCTGATCTTCCCCCACCGCTCTTCTTCCAGAAGCCAAAGACGAAGAAGTGAGTTAAGTTTTCAAAGTTCGACCAAGTCACTTCGTGTCCCACAGTAGATCAACACTGTCGTGTCATTAGTTGCTCACGTGGGCGGCCGTTATGGTAAATACACGAGTCCGTCGTAATTACGAGCAGACGCAGGCGGCTGGTCGCGACACCGTCGGAAGATCTCGCTCACTCTCCGATCTCTCAGTGCGTGACACAAGCAAACCACAAGGAGACAACGACAGTTCTTACAGGCAAGCAAGTGAGCTGCTGACTAGCAGCGGGCTCGAGATCGATATTGGAAGAAGCTGGGTAGAAGAATCGACAGCGAGGAGGAGGGGGAACTAAACTGACTGGGGACTGGAGCGGCTTTCGACCGACCCTGAGCCATGGCGGACTCTCGGCGAGTGGTCAAGGAGGGCTTCCTCAAGAAACGCAGTCGTAACTCGCTCATCAAGAAGTTCCAACGCCGGTACTTCAAGCTCTATCCCAACGAGCTCGTGTACAGTCTAAGTGCGACTGATCTGGCTGTACGGCGGCGCGTGCCGCTCGGCCACGACTCCGAGGTGGTCCCGACAAACGATCAAGGTATTGAGCTCTGCTTCGTCGTGAAAGCGCACCCGAGCGACGCGAACTTTTACCTCCAAGCAGAGTCCGAAGCAGAGAAGAACGAGTGGGTCGTAGCGATCTTTGAAGCGTCCCGGACGCTCGCCAACGTCGCACCAGCGTCACCACGAAGCGGTGCTCCACGGCCTGAAGTGCCGAAGCGTGTGTTGCTGCAGCTGACGATCCAAGCCGCAAAGAACCTCCAAGCAGCCGACTTCAACGGCAAGAGCGACCCGTTCTGTATCGTGAGTCTTGTCGGCAAGAACGGCGAGTTGATTCGAAGCGAAGAGATGAAGACCAACTACATCACGAACACGCTCAGTCCCGAGTGGAAGACCAAGTTTGTGATCGGCCACGCCGTGGATCTCCACACTGTCGACGCGCTGCACTTGGAGCTCTGGGACCACGACCACTTCTCCCGCAATACGTCGCTTGGTTTTGTGCGCGTGCCGCTGTCAATCTTCCAGATGTCGCCTGCGAGTACCCACCAGACGGAAGTGATTGACAACTGGTTCCGTATCGAGCCACCACCGCAGAAAGCGTCGCTCTTGCAGCGCCAAGCAGCAGCGACGGCGACCGAGAAGGAGATGCTCAAGAGCTATGGCGACCTGCACTTGATCATGAGCGTGTCGGGGCCGAACCTTGTGAGATTCTTCCAGAGCTTGCACCTCGCGGTCGCTCCGCGGAGCCGGATCGTCAACGCTGGCGTCGAGCACTCGGACAACCGCTTGGAGCTGACCGTGCTGTCCGCGAAAGACCTCATCAGCGCTGACTTTAACAACTCGTCGGACCCGTTCTGCGAAGCCACGCTCCTTGACGCACACAACAAGCCAATCCGAGGCGAAGCGTACACGACGGACATCAAGTATAAAACCCGGCACCCGACGTGGGACAACGCGCACCACGTCTTTGGGTTGGTGTCGCGGATCGACGAAGCTGCAAAGCTCAAAGTCCGGGTCTTGGACTGGGACCGGAACTCCAAGAACGACCCGCTCGGCGCGGTCGTGATCGACCTCGACACAGTCTCAGTGACGAACGCAGCGAGTTCGTTCGAGCTGAAGCCGGAGCCTGGGATGGCGATTCGGGAGAACCTCGGCTCGATCCAGCTCAAGCTCTGTCTATTCGGCGAGAGCCGTGGCGAACGCAAGAGACGGCTTACGATCTATAAGGAGGTGGCAGCCAAGACCCACGAGCAGTCCGTCGAGCAGCTCGAGCTCGAGAACGCACAGCACGAGCTGCACGACGCAGCGTGCAAGCTCGATGGTGCGCGGATCGCATGTGCGGTGAGCGACTACCAAGCGCGCGACCCTCGTTTCTACGGCATCAACGGGTGCATCCACCAGCTCAACAGCGAGATTCCACGCGCGCAACTCGAGACCAAGTCCTCGGACGAAGGGTTCCAGGCACGTGCAGGGCTGGAAGGCCAGGCATTGCTCGAGATCTGTGTCGTTGAGGTCTCTCTGGGTGGTGACGGCACAAAGACCGATGTGCTCGCGACGTCGAACCCGTACGCTGTGATCGAGATCCAACCGGCCGTGTGTGTAGAGGAGTGCAAGCGCACGAGTGCACCCCTCTCACCTCAGCGCAGCAAACGGGTCGAAGCGCTAAACGCAGCTGCTGCTGACGCGCGCAACCCGCTGTTCTCGAAGCGCGCGACCGCTGAGGTGTCCACCACACGAGCCAAGCTCGCGAGTAACGAGGTTCGGTCCGAGAAAGCGAGTGAAGTCGACGCGCGCCAGCCTGTGTTGAAGGTACAAGTTGTCAGCGGTCACGGATTGAGTGGCGTGGACAGAGGGGGATACAGCGACCCGTACTGTACGCTGACGCTGACGGACCGAGCGAGTGGGAAGCCCGTGGACGCTGAGAAGAAGAAGACTGCGATCATCCCTCGCACGCTGAATCCCGTGTGGGCGAACGAAGTCTTTGTCTTTGGCAAGGTACGCGCCTGTGAGTTGCCTGGAAAGCGACACGTGTGCTTGCTCTGGTAGCTCACACATGATGATCCCGATTGCTGTTTGCCTTTGTCACGGGTGCGTAGAACCACTTGCTCCACGAATCCGCGGTGCTCCTCATTCACGTGAAAGACCACAACAATCTCGGCCGCAGCACGCCGCTTGGGCGTGTCCAAATCCCGCTTGAGGACTTGTGCCACGCGTCCGCCCAGTCGACGTCGATTGCGTCGACTGCGCAGCAGAAGCGGTACCCTTTGACGCCCGAGCCGTGGATGAAGAAGCACGCCCAAGACCTTGGCGAGCTCTGCATCAAGACAGAAGTCGTTGGCGACGCGACTGTGCTCGCTGAGATGCTGCAGCGCCAGTCCAAGTCGTCGCCCGAGAAGATGCTGAGCTTCCTGTCGTTCTCCTCGTTCACGTCCGACCCGTACATGCAAGGCAGCCATCTGTCCGAGGACCTACGCCCCGGAGACGGATCTGAGTTGTTCCCGGAATACGAAGACGAGGTGACTGAGATGCTCGTGCGCGGTCAGGAGATCCGAACTGCGACAGCGATTGGCAACACGGCCAAGTGGCGAAAGGAGAAGTTCCAGCTGTCGCTGTCGTATCCAGGCATGTTCAGCGACTCCAAGACGGACCGGATCGAGCACTATACGCTCCACTTGCGCATCCACAGTGCGCGTGGACTGGTCGGAGCACTGAGCGAATCCGCCTCGAATCAGCCGAAGCGAGCAGCCGGCGACGAACCAGACGAGTTCCAGTCGTATCACCACCGCCACCGGCGGACAGGGACGACAAACGCGTACTTTACAATCATCCCCGTGCTCGGGAACGGCGAGTTGGCGCACGGGGAGAAGAAGCAGAGCTTGACAGTGTACGGGACGCGGCACCCGTGCTGGCCTGAGCAAGAGTTTGTGTTTGGGAAAGCCAAGGGCATTGTGACCATCTCGCACCTGTCGCTGCACGTGTACTCGCGCAACCTGCTCGATGACGGTGTCAAGTCACTGTCAATGTTGCTGGACGAGAAAGAGCGGAGCCAGGTCGTGTGGCTCAAGCGCCACCAGCTTCTCAAGCTGGACGCGTCTGGCGAAGTGAGTGGCGACGACTTCGAGGTGCTTCACTACGACCAGCGCGTACTGGCGTTGCGCAAGTGCCAGAACGGCGGCCGGTACTTCCCAGCGCGTGTGATGCGGTACTATCCGTTCCCACGGGACGAGTACCAAGTGCTGTTCGAAGGGGCGGTCGAGAGCATTGAAGACATCCGAAACATGTTCTCCCTCGACGTCAAGGGCAAGATCAAAGCGATCCGTCCAGACGGCAATGCGGACGTTGTCCTGCTTGAGCCCGACGAAGTTGGCGGCGACGGGTACGCACGGAACGTGTCGGCGTCGCTCCTCACGCCAGTTCAAGCGTTCACTTCCATGGTCGAGAAGCTACTCGCGAAACCGGTCCAGTCGGGGTCCGCAGAGGGCTCTCGTTGGGACTCGCTTCTCCACTCCATCTCGGCACTCAAGATGGAAGTGCTCTCTGCGGCTGACTTACCAAAGGGCATCGAGCGGCCAGGATGCTTTGTCACGCTCGTAGGGAACCCACGCGTGGCGACGACAACGGCAGGAACGAAGGTCGTCGCGGTGCAGCAGGACGGGACACTGACCGTGTTGAAAGACATGCCCGAGCTGGAGTGGGAAGCCGAACGACCGTTCTTCCTGCCGATCAGCCACTGCTCCGAGAGCTCGGACGTGACTGCGCTCCAGTACTTTGAGAACCGATTGATCGTGTTTGGCGACGTCCACGAAGAGGACGCGTCTGCGAGCGAGCGGGAGACGCTGTCCGAGTCCCAACAGGAGATCATGGACGCTGGAGCGGCCATCCTCGCCCACGTTTCGAGCATTGTGATCCGAGTGGTGGATCAAGGCGACGATAGCGCGCCGATACCAAGTCACCCGACGATCGGCTTTGCAAAGATCGATCTTGCAGGTCTTCGAGACGGCGAGCAGCTCGTGCACGTGAAGCTGACGCCTCCAGAAGCCACGCCGTACTACAAATTCGTCGGAGCAGTGAACCTGCACATTGTGACAGCCAAGCATAGCGACAGCGTCTTCTCGCCTGTCGGTAAGGACCGTGGACCAGCTACCGCAGATCAGGAAGTGGCGGTGTGCGGATTCAGCGAGTGGTTTGAGCGCCGTGAGGCAGCTACCGCTCCGTCGTCGTTGCTCACAGCGCCGACGCGAGTGCTCAGTCGCATTGAGCGACGCACACTGTTGCGATCGTCGCTGACACCGACCGAGAACGCGCAAGTGGACGCGTTCCACACTGTGCTAGCGATCATTGCGAAGCGCATTGTGAGCATCCTCCGTGAGGTCCAGCTCTTTGAACAGTGCGAAGCGCTCGCGAGCGACGAGATGGCGACGTTCCGGCACGTGCACACGACGAATGCAGACCCGACCAGCGAGTGGATCGGCCGCTTGATCCACGAAATGACTGTCGAGACGCGGAGAGACATTGTGTTGCACCTCGAGATGGAGCTGCTTGACCTCGCAGCGTCAGACGCGGAGCGGGTGTACCCAGCACCGGACCTCGACCGCGACGAGTGGGTGAAGCTCCGAGCTGTGCGCCAGAAAGCGCTGCAAGACGCAGGCGGGTTCTTCACGCAGGACCGAACCAGTGCGCTCGTACTGAGTTATCCCAACTGTTTCACGGGTGAGGGGATGGTCTCGTGGATCTTGCGCGCTCCGAGCGTCCTATGGGACGACCAGTGGGCCAAGTACTGCCACGATGCGCTCGTGAAGGCTACGTGCGTGCTCAAGTGGCGGGACGACAAACTCGCGCAAGACCCGGACGCGATTCAGCCCCCTCGCAGCCGCGAGCACGCGCTCATGTGGCTAGCGGCGCTGAGCGACGCCGGGTACATGGAGAACATCACGTCCAGTGGACTAGCGACCGGGGCGAGTAAGAGCCACTACGTCGTGGAAGATCGAGCGGACCGATACTACCGGCTGCTCGAAGTCGAGCGCTGGATCACGAAGCAGAGCCGCGCCGAGAGCCTGTTCCCGCTCGACCTCGTGCAAGAGATCGACTGCTACCAGCAACGACGTTCTCCAGTCTTGCCCGACACTGCGAGTGTATCTGCGAAAGCAGCGGGCGAAGTAGCGTCTAGGCTCGACCAGCGTCAGACGTTCGCCAAGAAACTCACGCGCCACGTCGGCGGTCTTCTCGGCACGAAGAACTCGCTCTCGACCTTGCTCCTGTCGCCCGAGCTGAAGTCCCCAGCGCTGCTCAAGCCAGTCATCAAAAAGACGACTGAACTGATCGACGACGACGTGTTGTACGACTGGAAGTACTGTCTCTTCCTCCCAAGTACGTGCACGCTGTACATGTACGAAGCAGAGACGTCGTCGCTGCCGTTCGCGGTCGTCGACATGAACAGCACTGCGTGTCGCGCTGCCTACACTGCGACGAGTGGCTGGTTCGAAATCACGAACGGTACGATCTTTGTGCGCGATCCAGCGTCCCGACGCCTCGTGCCGATCACAGACGAGCAGAGAGAGAGCATGCTCGTTGTCCGGAAGGACGGGAGTGAAGCGCTGGAGCTGAAGGCTGCGGACGCGCAGGTCTGGGTGCAAGCGCTTGCGCAAGCTGGAGTCGCAATGGACATGCGGACGGGCCAGCTCGTGGTCGTCAAGCAGCTCAACGCTGTGGTGGTGCAGCAAAAGTGCATTGAGTTTGAGACCGAGTTCCAGCCGACCGACCTCGAAGGGAGCTTCCAGCGACTGCTCAACCGCTTCTTTCGCCACCACATCGACATGACGCACCGCGACTACGAAGAGAAACTCCGTGCGTTCCGCTCGAAGCTGCGCGGCGAGCTGAAAAAGACCGGGCGGCTTGGCGACACTGTGCTCGCGTACTTTGGCAAAGGCAAGCGGTTGAACCCAAAGCCGACGCGTCCCGACAACTTCACGCGAGACGCGCTCTACTCGGGTCGGATCGTCCGCATCCGGACGCCGTACACAGACTCCAAGTACCACGTGAAGGCGCTCTACGGCCGGAGCGACAAGTCAGACGTACCAGTCGAGATGGAGACGCTCCTGCGCAAGTACGACGTGAGTGGCAAAGCGGACTGGCTGCGCCTGCCCAAGACACTGCGTGACGTGTTCTTGCTCTACGACATCGAGTATCGGCACTCGAACGAGACGATCATTGAAGAAGGGATGCTCCGCGAACACTTTCGGGCAGCCGACGGCGACCTCGACCCGGTGAAAGTCGAAGAAGGCTGCACCGACTTGAACTTAGTGTTCAAGCCGTACGACCTCGAAGACTGCGTCACGCGCATGGCGCTCCATTGCAACGGACGGAAGCCGCTCGGGTGCTTGAAGATCCCAATCAAGATGGTGTCGCACCACCGAGTCTTTGACGCGTGGTACCCACTCGCGCCTGAGAATGACATGGTCCAGAAGACGCACCTCGGACAAGTGCGGGTCCAGCTCCGCTTGCAACAGATCAGTCAGCTCGTCCGGAGCAAGAAGGTGCCTGCGATGCTAGACGAGATCAAAGACGCGGTCGCGAAGCGGCACCTCCTGCAGCCGCTCTCGTCGAGTCCAATGAAGCTGTTGAAAGACGCAGTAACGCCCAAGAGCCGGCGTAACGTGACGCTCCCGAGTGGCAGTAGTGGCGGTGGCTTCTCTCGTGAGCGCTCGTTCATCACAGTCTCGATTCTCGAAGCACGGAAGCTACTCCCGTCGGACCTCTTGCGACGGGACCCGTTCGTTCGAATCGACCTCGTGCACGAGACCACTGGCCGTGAAGAGTCCACGTCCATGAAAGCGGACGTCAAGTCAAAGACAGTGAACCCCAAGTGGGTGAACCAAGAATTCACGCTCGGCAAGACCGAGAAGAGCGTGCTGAGCGACAAGAAAGCCATTCTTCTGCGCGTCCTGGACGAGAACATGATGCTGGGCGAAGTGCCGCTCGGCTTTGTCCGCGTCGAGCTCCAGCGTGACCGGTCTGGGTTCATCACAGGCCTCACACTCGTCCACGCGGACGCGCACGGCAGCCCCACGGTCCGCGCGTTGAATCTGGATCAGCACAACAAGGTGCAAGTCGACGCGATGCTGCTTGGCGACGAGAAGCTCCGGCAAGATAAGCTGGCGCGCGCTCGCGAGAACGATCCGGAAGTCGACGGGCGGCTTGGGAAGCTCCGGTTCACTATCGAGCTCACCAAGAACGAGAACTTTGTCGAGATGGCCGAGGGCTCGAGTCCAACGAAAGGGCAGGGGGTGCGAACAGTGAGCAGCACGGTGTCGGTCGAGACAAAGTACTCGGTCGAGCTCAAGATCAAGAACGTCGTTCCTGCAGGCAGTAGCGCTGCAGACGGCGTGGAGGACGCGCTGGACTGGAAACAGTACCTGTGCGTGTTCCAGCCTCACGGAGAAGGCGGTCAGCGGGTGCTGTACGACCCGCAGTCGGAAGACCTCGTTCCTGGGAGCCGGAATCGGCTCAGCGATTTGCTTCAGCACAGCCGAAGCTCAAGCAGCTCCGTCAGTAGCGCGCCTGGATCGCTGCACGACTCGTCGGCGTCTGGCTCGTCCAAGTTCTTGGGCAAAACGTACGACGTGTCCAAGGTCGCGTACTTTGACGTCCAAGTGACGTCGGACGCACTCGGGAAGATGTTTCGCGGGAAGTTTGGCGAGCGAGAGATTCTGAAGCGACCGGATGCGTGCGCGTCGTTCTTGAACGAAGTGATTGTCCTGAAAGAGCGAGACAGCGACGCAGAGCTGCATATGACTGTCGACGTCGCTCTCGTCGGGGTCCACCGAGCCGAGCGTGTGAAGCGAGTGCTGGCCGAGACGTTCCGGCTCGTCGGCATGCCGTTTGATGTCAAGGCGATGCTTCACCACGGTTCTGGCGCCAGCCAACAGCCGCTCCAGAGCGAGAGTGCCCAGTCGTTCCTGTGGGAAGTCTTCAAGGTTAGCTCGTACCCTGGTCGGAACGTCTCGCCCGAGTTGCTCGCGCAAGCCCACCGCATGAGCCACTCGACGAAGCTGCACTGGCGCTACACGCCGCAGCTCCTGTGCTGCCTCTTTGAGCACGTCTTTAGCGGTGGCGAGAAGGACCTCTTGACGTATCGAGACGCGGTGGCGATCGACAGTGTGCTGAACCGGTGGTCGGACATTCTGGCCCGCGTGAGCGACGCCAAGACGCAGCTCATTGGGCACTTGCACGGCCGAGAGACACCGCAGCTCGTGCACGCGCTGTTCACAAACTGTGACTGGAAGGGGTTTGAGTTCGCCTCTTTGAACGACGCAAAGACGCCTTCAGACACCGACGCGACGGAGGATCCGCGGCAGAGCAGTCAAGAGTCAGAAGGCGAGATTGTGCTTCGTCCAGGCGAACGCGTCCACGTCAGTCTGCCGCTGTGCAAGCACGCAGGCGTTGCAGTGGACGTTCGGCTCCGATCGGGGCAGTTTGTAGCCGGTACCATCATCCGCGAGTACGGAGACGACTCGTTCGACGTCGCGTTCTGTACAGCGGCGAAAGTGCGCGACGAGAGCGACGAGTACTTCTCGGACGACGACGAGCTCCCGCCATTGACTGTCGGGCAAACTGTGTTTGTGTGTCCGCTCGCGCGAGCTGGGAGTGTCGACAGCAGCAGTGTGTGGAGTCACAGCCACTCGATGGAGCCCGGCCGGGTCGGCACGCTGGCTGAACACGACGCGATCAACCACCACAAGAGTCCGTACCGAGTCGTGTACTCGGACGACCAGGAGCCGAGCGAGGAGTGGACCTCACGCGTGTGTCTCGACTCGATCTTTACGCGAATCATCGGAAGCGACATGCACCGGCAGCTCGCACGAGAGGACCTGGTGCGGGTTGTGACCGCCTTGCCGTCTTCAAACGCGTCGCCAAGCGGCGTTTCGCGGCCAGCGAAGGTTTCCAAGAACCACAGCAACGCTCGGTACCGCGTCGAGTACATCGACGGTCAGCTCCCTGCAGCCGACTCGCACGTAACGCGCGACTTGATCCAGCCGCTGGTCGAACACGCCATGTACGAAGGCGAGGTCGTCCGAGCGTACCGCGCTCCGTCGAGCAATGGGACGTCGCTGGTCGTGAAGTACGACGTGCAACTGAGCAGCGGCTCGGTCGTGGACGAGATCACGCGCGACCAGCTCCGCGTCAAGGCGGACAAGTTCGTGACCGACGGGTACTTGCTCGGCTCGGCGTTCTCGTCCGAGCTGGAGGTTGGCGACCCGAACGACAAGCTGGCGGTGGATCTGTCGAATCTTTGGGGCCCCAACAACATTGTCAAGGTCTACTTGACCTTGCCAACGCCTGCCGCAAGCGTTCAGCTCCGCGACAGCGTCACGAACAAGCTCCTCCAGACGAAACTACAAGAGCGCAGCGCCGCTAAGCCGCGGTTCATCGACCAATGCCACGGCTTCGTGCACGGCCGCGACCTCAAAGGCGAAGAAGCGCAGCTCGCGCAGCTCCACGCTGCTGCTGTCGTTCAGCGCCGCCACCACAACCTGCCCAACGCTGCTGGCGCCGAGGCATTTGACGTCACCAACTGCCTGTGCGTGCTGCTTGCACCGCAGCCCCGCGTGGAGCTCCACGGTACTATCCGTCTCAGCACGTCGCCCGAGTCCCTGAGCCTGTTCCGATCGGTGCTGAGCCTCGCACTCAAGCACCCGACCGTGTTCAATGAGCTGCTTCAGAAGACACTGCGCTCAGCTGCGAGCGCCAAGCTGCCGCTGAACCGGAAAGAGCGCGTGCTCTCGATTGAGACCGCGACAGTCACGTTCGACAAGAAGGCAGCGACGAACGTGACGCTGAATGCTCTCGGGACAGCGTGTGATGGCGACTTAGTGGTGGAGCACGGCAAGCGCTCACTGAAGCGTGAGAGCGTCTCGTTGAAGCACGTGGGCCTCCAAGCGCGATTCCACCTTGCAGTTCCACACAACAACCGCGGAAGTCTCGTCGACGCGGTGAAGGTAGCGTACCAAGACGCGCGCTTGACGTTCGACGTCCTAGCCGCGTGCACTGCACTCTACCTCGCAGACCCGAGCCCGTACACCACGATAGCCGACGCTGTCGAGGCGGGTGAAGGCGCGTGGGTTCTTGACCGGACAGAAGCGCTTGGGGCGACTGCGGACCCGAGCTGCCGACTCGCTGTCGAAGTGCTGGACCTCGCAGCCACGAAAGGCTCGCAGCCGTCGATCTCGCTCGAACTCGTTCCGCTCGACGATCTTCGGCTGAGCGTCCGCGACATGAGCGGGACAATGCACGAAGTGTATCTGCCAGCCGAGCGGCTGCTTCTGGAAGCTCGTCTTCGTCGAGCTGTCGCGCCCTTCCGCCCAGCGAGAGTCGCGAACGGACCGCTGTTCCTCTATGCCGACCATCCCAAGCAGCGGCAGGTTCGCAAGCCAGCACGTGTCGCGCCTGGCGTCCATGGCAGCTTGAACGACGAGGCTCCGACTGTGCCTCCGTACTTTCATGTCCAGTTCACAGACGGAGATGCAAAGGCGGGCGTGGAGAGCGACTTTGTGGCCCAGGACGACGTCAAGTTCGACGTGCTGCGCGTCCATGTCGTGCAAGTGAGCCAGATGTTCACGACAGGCGCCAGTAGCACCAACGCGAACCTGACTGCCAAGGTGATGCTCGTCTCGTGCGACGCGAACGCAGCAGGGCCTCGGACGCAAGCGCTTCCACACGGAGTCGTACTGACATCGTCGGGCGAGATCTGCGTCGACATGGCGCAGAACAAGTACCCGGAGAAGTCGTCTGTCGTCTTGGCGAGAGACCGCGACTCGTGCGTGTGGACGCAGCCAACGAAGAGCACACCGCGAGTGATCACGTTTGGCCACCCTGGGATCGACCTCGAGCGTGTCTCTGCGATCCGTGTCGTGCTCGTCGACGGGCGAACTGGGTCAGCGATTGTCGGCACTGTCTGCATCCCAATGACAAGCGTCGCTCGCAAGCCCGTGTGGTCCAAGGCGGAGTTCGACCAGGCGGTGAACAAGGACCTAGCGAGTGGTGCACCCGACAGTCACACAACCTACAGTATCGAGCGAACCGAGAACGGTCGCCGCGTCGTCGTGGGTAAGATCACGCTCGGCATGGAGCGATCGCACCGACCAGGCAAAAACGACGCGGTGCTCGTGAAGACGTGCAGCGATTCGTGGCTGATTGATCCGTACGAGCTCCTCGTCGCGACACGAACGCACTCTGAGAATACGCTCACGCGCGGGTTGCTCGCAGCTGGGCCGTCTGTGGCTCACGGTGGCCGCACTCGGCTGGCCGACCCAACCGAGAAAGAAGTACAGCTGCGAAAGATTGCGAACGTGATGATGATTGCGCACGCGATGGAGTCGATCTACGCCACGACGCCCACGCCAGTGGCTCCTGGCAGCCACGACGAGCTCGAAATTCGCCACAAGGACCAACTCAAGTCGCTCCGAGCGATGGCGCAGCTCAAGCACGCATTGTCGCACACCAAGTGGGTCGTGGAAGACACGGCAGCGGCGCTGGGGATCAAGAGCTTGGGACACCGGCTGCCGTGGTCGACAGACCCGACCCACACGGACACGGATGCCAAGAAGCGCTCCGACCACGTCGTGGTGCACGCGAACATTGCGACGTCGACGCTCCGGCTGCGGCGGACGATCCTCAAGCTGTACCGCATGTACCGGTACCGACTCGCGCCGACGCTGCAGAAACTGTACGAGCTCGACGCGAAAGGCGACAGCTTTGCGCTCGCAGACGATGAGAAGGTGCTGCGGTTCTTCGAAGACGAAGTCGACGACTTGGACGAAGACGACCAAGCGGTCTTTCGCCGCGTGTACCAGCGACTGCGCCTCGCGAAGCTCTGCCAAGTGCTGGACGACATTCTGTGCACGACATTACGCGTCAAGATCATGGACCAGAACGCGAACGAGCACGACCTCGTCGGTCTCGCACAGATCCCACTCGTCGACCTCATTGACCAGCAAGAGCACTGCAACGCGTACAACCTGACGAAACCGAACCGCGGCTTCCACGCGAACGCGCTCCGGATCGAAAACCTCGTCGACCTCGGCCTCCAAGCAGCCAAGTACGATGTGAAGAAGCACGGCCACGTTGTGTTGCGTCTCCGGTTGACGTACTCGTCCAGCGCGCTGCTCGAGCAAGCGATCAACGTGTACAAGTTTCTCAAAGCCAAGTACATTATGCAGCACGAGACAGCGCGTCGTCGGATCAACGCAGCGGTCGTGCCGGCCCAGCGGCGGCGGTGGGCGACTGTGCAAGCGAACTTGGACGAGCTACTGCGCCAAGCTGGTGGGAAGCTGCACTGGGAGCGCACGCCACTGCTGCTGAGCCTCGTCTGGGATATCTTTGCGTCGTCGCCACACAAGACTGCGACACTGCGGTCCGACGCCGACAGCGACGCGCTCCCGGTCCTTGTCGCCAAGGTCGAGGAGTACCGAGCCGCAGTCGTTCGCGTCCAGAACCGGTGGGCCAACATCCAGCCAATGCTCGACGAGCTCCTTGTCGTACAAGCAGCGCCGCAGATCCACGCCCAGCGCACCGAAGAGCTCCTTCAGACGATCGAAGACAACGTCGAGGGACTCGACGTGGTGCTCGGCACAGCGTGGCAGCAAGTGCGCTACAAGTGGATGACGCTCAAGGTCGCGCTGGAAGAGCTGGTGACGATGAAAGAGAAGAACAAGATCCACCTTGGGCGAGCGCCACAGCTGCTGAAGCGCGTCTCGACCACGTGCAGCAAGGGGCTAAATGCTCGACACGCAGACGCGGTCGCGAACGTGCAGTTCCGGTGGATGGCGATCACGCAAAGCAACGGTCCGCTCTCAGAGCTCCGGCTCATGGAGAAGACGGGGCTCCACTGGCGCCGGACGCACGAGCTCGTGCTGCTACTGAACGAACAGTGCGAAGGGTTCGCCGACGTGGACGCAAAGGCGCTCGACGTTGTTGAGTGCCGCTGGAAGCAAGTGCAAGAGTGGCTCGACGACGTCCTGGGGATGCACCACGACCACAAGATTGACTGCGAAGCTACGCCATTCATCCTCAAGAAGCTCCACATGCTCGAGAGCAACAACACTAAAATCCGCGCTGCTGGGAGTAAGCAGACCAGTACGCTGCTCCAGCCGCGCACGGTGTCGCCAAGCAAGCGGGACGCTGCTGCAGGCAACGCGTCGACAAAGCCGTCGACACCGAGAGGCAAACTTGGTGGGCGTTCTGGCGACGCCCCGCCGTCGCCATCGAAGAACGACGCAGCGTCGTCACCGTCGACAGTGCCGTTGGACACGGCCGAGGTCGACGCAGGGCGGTTGGAGGGCTTGATCGAATGGTACGCGATCGAAGAAGCCCGGTACGAGCTCGAGCGCATCCCGACGCACCGGCTCACGAGCGACGCCGACCGCAGCAACTGGCTCCCGTTCTCGCAAGACGGCAAAGACACGCGCTTGACGATCACGCAGGAAGAGATGGCGTTCACACCGCCGAACGTGCGTGCGGCACTGGAAGACCGTGGCGTGATCCCGACGTTCTCGTCATTTGTCCCGAGACTCGACACGTTCGCTGTCGCCACAGCTGCGACCGACGACCGAGGGGCTTCTCCGCTCACGAGCTCAACGCTGCCAAAGGACCTACTGGCCGAGATCGCCGAGCTGGAGCACGCAGTCGCGACCTTGGACGACGACACTGGGCGGCACCAAGTGCTCGCGAACCCAGAACGGTTCGCCGAGCTCTCGTCTGTGGTGGAGAACCTCGGGAAGACGGACTTGCTCTGGAAGATTGACCACGTGGTGAACACGAACAAGGAGCTCGAGGTGCCCACGAACTTTGTGCGGCTCCTGGACGAGATGAAGATGCGGCAGATCCCGACCAGCGACATTGAGAACGTCGTGCGGACGCTCACGGTCGTGCTGCAGAAAGAGGAGCTGCACAAAGTCGGTGTCGATGTGCCGTCGACTGCGAACTTTACGACGGTGTTGTCGTTGATGCACCGCCACCAAGTGAAAGACGTGTCGCTGCCGACGAACGCGTCTGCGATCCAAGCGTTGCTGCACGAGCGTGGGATGGATCGGCGAGGCGAGCCAGTGTACTTGCGCGGGATGCGCATTGGGACCCGCCCGGTGCTGAACGACGACTCCGACGTGGGGCTGACGAGCGACGACGCCCGGTCCGCTACGACCACAGCGTTTGGGAAGCTCAACACGGATCTCGGCCTCGTCGACACGCACATTGAGCTGCTCAGGAAAGCGCTCCTGTTTGAGGCGCTACGGAAGCGCAACTCATTGATCAAAACGTTTCCAGGCGAGACCCACGTGCTGAGTGAAGAAGACCTCACCGAGTACGCTGAAGTGGACATGAGTGGCGACTATGTGACGCTCATTGAGCGGTTCCAGCAGCTTCTCGTGCACGAGTCGTATACCAAGCGCCTGGCGTCGTACGCAGCACTCGACCGGTGCATGCGCGCGCTCCTCCACGTGTCGCGCGACGCCGTTGTGACGAAAGAAGACATTGCGATCGCTCTCCAAGCTGTCGGCCGGCAGTACCGACTGCCGCTTGAAGCGTTTACGCGCGACGAGCTCCTCGATGCTGCACGAAGTGGGAAGATTCGGTCGCCCACTGAGGCGATGCTCCGCCGGTGCCCGCACGCCAAGAACGCGAAAGCCATGGCGTACTACGCGGCTGTGAGCCACGCTGCGATGGTCTACCAAGAGACGACGAGCTTTAGCTCGCGCTTTGATCCGGTCGCGAGTCGCTTCCAGGACGCACTCCCGTTCGCTGACAAGAGTAGCGTCGATGGCCTCGTGCTCCCAAAGGACCGGAGCCGCATGAACTTAAAAGCGCACCTCATGGACTGGCTACTCGGGTCTGAAGACACGGCCGTGCGGGTTCAACGCCAGCTCGGCGCGTACCACCAGCAGCGGCTCGTGTGGGCGTCCGCTGCTGCGACGCTCGGGAACCGGTGGTTCCAACGCGGGTTTGGCTGGTGCGACGCGGCGACGAACGGCGTGGGCGTGAAAGTGCTCTTGAACAAGCTCTTGGTCTTTGAAGCCGCGAACAAGATGCACATGATGCACACAGAGGCGCTGCTGCGGGAAGTGAACGATAAGTGCACGAACCTGCGTGCGCGGGACAAGGCCGCGAAGACTGCGCTTGAGCAGCGGTATGCGATCAACTTGGAGGCACTCGAGAAGCTCGTGGGGCACGCGGAGCGGTGCATCAACAACCGCCGGCTCCACAGTGAAGACACACCAGCGATGCTGCACGCACTCGAGCAAGCGTGCGAAGTCCCAGCAGGGCTGAGCGCGCGTCACATGGAAGCGTACCACGTCGTGACGTCGCACTGGATCCCGCACCGTGCTCGGCTCGACGAGCTCGTCAAGATGCACAAGGAAGGGACGTTCAGTATCCAGCGCACGCCCGAGCTGCTGGACGCCATGGAACACCACACAGTCGGCCTCGCAGGCGCGCGTGAGATCGACGAAGCGAGCGTCTACGCGAGTGTGAACCGCGAGACGAGTGGGAATCAGCAGGAGCTGCTCGAGCGCAAGATCGACGAGATCCGACGCGGACAGCACAAGACGCCGTCGTCTCTGCGCCTCGACCTGGGTACCACCACCACGCACGACGACGAGCAAGCTGAGACGACGCACGCGTGGAAGGCGCTGTCGCCGTCGAAGCCCATGGTCGAGCCGCTCTCGCCGCGCGAGAAGCAGACGAGCTGGCGGGTCGTCACGGACGATCCAGCGTCGGCTGCTGGCAGTTCGGCGACGAAGCAGTCAGTCGTACTCGAGGGCAAGCTCGCACCGAGCGGCTCGACAAGTCCGCGACGCAAGTCGTCGCTTGGCGACGAGCTCAAGGAGATGCTCAAGGCGTCGACCAAGTGGCTGCTGCCGTCCGAGCCGACAACCGAGCGGATCCGCCCCGAGCTTTTCTTCCCGCAGGCCGTGGCCCATGACTCGAGCTTTGTGTCGGAGACGCCTCGCGAGTCGTAGGGACACAAAGAGAGTCGCGAGTGAGAGACCGGAGGATGCGTTTGTATTGCTTTGAATATCGCTTGGATGCGCATGGTCATGGGCTGGTAGTTTGGTTGTCTGCAAGAGCTTCACAAGCTGGTGAAGATGGGGAGGAAGAGTGCTCAGTCTCTTGGGGCCGGTCCGAAGAGTCCTCGCCTCTGGATCAGAGGACTACCCCTTCTGGACTCGGAGCTCCAGGTTCAAAAAGAACCCCGACTTGTGTAGGTACGTCGGCGGCAGCTCAACCACACGGTTCTGCTCGAGGACCTGGACACCGCGAGCGTGACAGAGAGAGAGTGAGTGTGAGTATAGCGTCTTTGCATCCAACACCAGGAGTGGGTGGGTGGGTACCTTGCTGGAGTACGCGTCAAAGTCTTCTTCTGTCATGGGGCCGTAGAGCAAGCTCCACTTGCTGTCCAAGAGCACAAAGTAGTACCGCTCGTTCTCGCCGTGTTCGTACCAGCCTTCTTCGCCCTGGACAGTGCCAGGGCACGCGTTCAGGATCCCACTCGAGCTCTTGTGCGATCGCTCCGTCTTCTTCCCACCGCCCAAGAGCGACCGCATCTTCTCGCCAATCTGCTTGCCCAAGTTCGTCTTCGTCTTGTGGCCTGTCACTGCACTCGCTTCCGTGCGCCCTTCGTCGTCCTTCTTGGATCGCGCAGTCTTTGTCGTGCTCTCGTCTCGGTCTTTAGCAGTCCCCACAACGCCACTGGTGCCATCAGTCTTCTTTGCTGTCTCTTGGTCGGGTGAGTGGTCCGAGATGACGTCTGAGCCACGAGACGAGTGCTTGCTGCCGTGTACGTCGAGCTTCGCGGCTCCTTTCTCGAGCGCACTGCCGTGTCCGCCGTCTCGCTCTCTCTCCGCCTTGCCGCCGCCACTGCGAGGTGTGCTGGTCTCTGCCGCCACTGCGCGCTCGTGCTTCTTGTCGCTGCGTCGCGACGACCGCGCAGTGTCGTGCGCGTCCGCGTCCGAGTCGCCACTGCCGCCATGGCCGCGCCGGCGGCTGCTGTGGCGGCCCTTGCGTTTGTCCGTGTCGTATTCGTCCTCGTCATTTGAGCTGCCTTTCCGGTGGTGGCGGTGACGTCGGCGGCGCCTCGAGTACCCTGAGTCCGAGCTGCTGTTGTCGCTGTCGGCAGCGGAACTGCTGTCGCTGCCAGAGGTGCGACCGCGACCGCGTCGGCGGCTTCGTCGGTGCCGTCGATTCTTCCGGTGGCGCGAACTGCCGCCCCCACCGTCCTCGTCGCTTTCGCTCGACTCGCTACTGTCGTGGTGGCGCTTCTTCTTGCTCTTCCGGGCCTTTTCCTTCCTGCGCTCTGTGTCGTCACCGCCAGACCGTCGCGGCGAGTCGAGCGCCTCAGTGTCGTCGCGGTGCTTCCTTGCGCTCTTCTTCCTGCTCTTGTGAGGAGACGACGCGTCACCGTCCCCACCGACGCTCTCGTCGTTCCCTCCTGTCTTCCGTGGCGACTTGGCGCTCAGTGTCGTCGTGTCGTCCACGTCACTGGCTGCAGCAGCCGCGAGCTTCTTCTCCTTATGGCGCTTCTCCTTCTTCTTCTTCCGCTTCTCGACACGCTGGTTCTCGTCGCCAGTCTCGGCCGGGTCGTGTCCTCCAGCCGCGCCAGTCCCGCTGCTGTCGTCGAAAAACTCGAGGTACGACGACGGGACGTACCCTTCTTGGTCGCCGAACTCGCACTTGAGGTACCCCGTGCGTTTGGTCGAGAGCACATGCACGACATCCCCGACTTTCAGGCCCAGCTCTTCGTCTCCAGATGCCTTGCGATCGCGCACGACACGAGCGAGCACGCCGCGTCCAGAGTCCTCGTCCCCGTGATGGCCTTTCCTCGCTGTTGAGCGGCCACCGCCGCTCATTGATTTGCTGGACGAGATGGCGGTGGTTCGAGCCGATAAGTTGCCGTCGTTCGAAGCGGCGACAGTGTTGTCCGCGTATGATGTCACGGCGCTGCCGCCTCCGATTGGCGTGTTTGAGTACGCGTCGATCGAGTCATTCGTGAGCCCCTTGACCTGCCGCATCGCCTGCTTGGGCTTGGTCGAGAGCGCAGGCAGCATCGCAGACATCGCTCACGCGTCTTGCGCGGTCACGGGAAACGCTTGGAGACAACGTCGCGAGTGGTGCTTCCTTCCTCCCCACAACTCCGTTCTCTCTCTCCTCTGTGGTTGCGTCGGGTTCGTGGGTCGTGGGGAGCTAGCTCCCTATTCTTGGGCCATGTGCGACTCTAATGATAGGACGCCCGTACAGTGTCCGCAACATTGACCGCCAAGAGAACACACACGCCGAGCGAGAATCCGGGTGTCAATCCCCGAAGCGGACGGAGCCCGTCGTTCACGTGAACTCTCGGCCGAACTTTCGTCTCGACAAAGCCCCAATCGGGCTACTAGTACTGTATATCCAGCCCGAACATTTCGAGCGTCTTCACAGCCTACCAAGGATCCCACAATGCGGTTGACCAAGATGTGGTCTTGTGCGTGCACGTCGAAACTCGAAGGTGAGGAGCATTTATGCACCAATTCGCTTCATCAAAAGTATTTGCCTCCCACTTTCAAACACGAATTGTGGTCCCTCACTCGCCAACCACCACCACCACAGCAATGGCGGTCGCGTCGTCATCTGCTCCTGGCGCCACCAGCGGCGCCTCGAACAGCGGCCCGTCCGCCGCCTCGGCCTCGCCCCACCACCCAGCAGCATTTCGTGCTGCTAGCGTGCGCTCCGGCGATGTCGTGGTGCTCGGCATGCGTGTGGACGCGGCCATCAACTGTGCGGGCATGGCACTCTTCCGCGTCTTCCAAGGCCACGTCGAAGTGCTGGGCTTCCAGCCGGCGCTAGGCACCTACTACTCGCTCTTCTCACCACGTTGGAGCAGTCTGCTCGTGCTTACAGGCCGCACGAACGCCGACACGCGCTCGCACGCTACGAAGCAGCAGCTCGGCGCCGCGTACCAGGCGCCGTTCAGCGACGCGAGCCGCCGACTCCTGGCACTCACCGAGCCCTCGATCGCAGTCGACATGGACGACGAGCACGCTGCCGACGCGCTTGCGCGCTCCATTGCCGAGGAGTTCCCGATCGTGCTCGTCTGGCGTGCGATCCCAGTCACGTTCGGCAACATTGTGAGCTACTACGAGCGGAGCCGCGAGAAGGGGGACGTGGGGGCAGCCACTGGCGCCATCGTCCTGCCTGGTTTCAAGATCGTGGTTGCAAAAGAAGAGTGGCAAGCGCTCCAACGCGACAGCGCAACAACGACCGGGGAGCTCAGCTCGACCGTATTATCGCTCGAGTCCCACGACTGGAAGTCGTCGGCCCGTGTGCTCGCAGAGCTCGCGCACGCCCACGAGGCGTACCGGACGATCCAGATCACGCCCCAGTGGCGCGCGACTGCTGACGCAATCGAAGCGAGTCTGCTGCACGCCAGCAGCTCGACAGTGCCACAGCGCATCGTCGTGTGCGGCGCGAAAGGCGTCGGCAAGTCGACGTTCTGCCGGTACCTCGTGAACCGGCTGCTGTCCCACTACGGGACGGTCGCGTTCTTGGACACGGACGTAGGCCAATCCGAGCTCACGCCGCCAGGGCTCGTGTCGCTCCACGCGCTCGTGTCGCCGCTGCTCGGGCCCGGCTTTACGCACATGAAGCTCCCACTGCGGAGCTTCTTCTGTGGCGGCGCGAACCCGAGCACAGACCCACTGTACTACATGCGCGCGGTGAAGAGTCTGCTCCGGCTATACACAGCGACATATGGCAGCGTGGCACCAGGGGCCTCTATTGTGCCGCTCGTCATCAACACGGACGGCTGGATCAAGAGCATGGGCCACGACTTGCTCTGTTCGGTCATTGACGAAGCGGCGCCAGACCACGTCGTTCAGCTGCTCGCGACGACCAAGAACAAGCAGTTCACTGTCCCGATCTCTACGAAATGGACGGTCCACAGTGTGCACCCGTGGGACCCGACCGGGCTCCTCCCGCTCCCGCGGTCGTCGAAAGATATGCGGCTCTACCGCTGGCACCAGTACTTTCTCGGCCACCGCAGTGCGGCGCACTTGGCGGCCCAGCAGCAGCTGCAAGACTTGCACGTCATTGCCGAGCGGCACCGCGCTGATCGCGTCATCAACCGCGCGTACACGCTTGTCGCGCCGTTTGCCGTCGCGTTTGATGCCGTCGACGTGAGCTTTGCAGGGAGTTCGGTACCGCCGAGTCAGCTGCTCCACTCGCTCAACAACAGCGTCGTTGGGCTCTGTGTGAACCCACGCCGGCCGCCGTCGCAGCTGCGCCGGGTCACTGGGCCACCACGGATCCTGCTCGAGCCGCCGCACGCGTCGTGTGTCGGCATTGGGCTCGTGCGAGCTGTGGACGTTGAGCGGCGGCTGCTGTTTATTGTGAGCCCCCTGTCGCTCAGCGTCATCCAGCGCGTGAACCTGCTCGTGCGTGGCCCTCTCGCACTCGAGTCCATCGCAGTGGACGTGGAGAGCCCCGTGCAGGCGCCGTACGCAGTCACAGACGTGCTCGCGGCCGAGGGCACTGGCGCTGCAGTGATGCAGAGCCGAAACAATATCAAGCGCAAGCGAGATATGTAGTGTGGATACCGGTATACTGATACAAAAGCGTACTTAGCTGCTGATCGCACACACTTGCTGGTGCTTGCTGTTAAATGCGATGTGGTCGCACGCGTCGCTGTCTGCGCTCGCGCTCTCGCTCTCAAGGTTGGTGCGCCACATGTCGTAGACGAGCGCTGGTGGTCGCGTGCTGCTGCGGTGAAGCATGGACGCGAGTGCAGCGGTCACTGTACGCCAGAGCTCCGCTCGAACGTCTCGAGCCACCGCAGCCTCGGACTTGCGGAGGAGCGGTGTTGTGATACCGCTCAGACGATCAGGGGTGTGCGATCTTAAAAGGGGGTCGCCGAAATGCTTCTTGGCGATCGTTCGAGGTGCGGGTTGCTGCGTGTTGTGGTCGTGCGCAGGTGTTGATCCGCGGCCAGAAAGGAGGGCCGTGATGACGCACACAGTCGCTGCCAGTAGCAGCAGGAGTGGTGAGAAGTTCATTGCGAGGCGCCTTCTTGTAAATATCAATCCACTTGCACCACTTGTAGTGGTGAGTGGTCTCTCACATATTAACTTCAACATGGGCGAAATGAAGGTTGAAAGACCACACAGAATGGTGGTGCTCTATTGATCCTCTCGACACCCTTTTTGATTGTTTCCTCTCGGCTCGCGCACCATCACTGGACGCTCTCGCCTTCACTCGCGGAAGGAAAAGTCTGTGTCCATGGCGTGCGCGTGTGGCGTCGCAATCGCACCCATGTGGTAGTCTCCACACGAGACCCTGTGTGATACGTACGGACAGAGATAGAGAGATCCAAAGAGTTAGCACGCACAAGGACCAGCACTCCAACAAGATCGCAGCTGCCCTCTCCACACAAAAGCCCAGTTCAGCACATGGTGAACGTACGACGAAATGCGGATGTTCGCGAGCGACTGGATCTGAAGCGGCTGCAGCTGGTTCTTGCGGTCGCCATGGCCGAGGCAGTTCGAGCTGCCCTTGCCAAACGTAAACACCTTGCCGTCCGCAGAGAGCGCGACCGTGTACGAGCGACCGCACGCGACCTGCGCGATCGGCTCGCCACTCAGCGCTGTCATCTCGTGCGGCTCGAGCCAGAGCTTCGAGCCCCACATGTAGAGCCGCCCGTCCTCTGTCACAGCCGCTGCGTGGTCGTACCCAGCCGCAAACTGCGTCACGCGCGTGCCACTAAACCCTTCCACAAGCGTCGGAATCGCTTCCATATTGTAGTGGTCCATCGAGAGACCGCCGCCAACTCCGAGCTGGTTGTCTGACGTCATTATTACCACACGTTTCGTCAGTTCGTCCGACTCGCTCCACCATCACTCTCAACTTCAGAACAAAAAACGTACGGCTGTTGACGCCCCAGCCGTAGAGCTCGCCCTTCGCAGTGAGTGCGAACGTAAAGTCCCGCCCAGCAGCGATGGACACGACGTTCTCGTCCGCAAAGAACTCGATCGGCTCGGGTACTTCGAACGTGTCGGTCTCGCCATTGCCCAAGCGACCGTACTCGCCGTTGCCCCACGCCCAGATCTCACCGTCTTTCGAGAGCGCCACAGTGTGGAACTCGCCGCACTCGACAGCAGCGATCGGCACGCCCTGGTCCACGAGCGATTTCAGCAGCCGCGGCGTTGGCTCGTCTTTGCCGCCAGCGTGGCCGAGTCCACCCGAGCCCTTCATCGTCGAGCCGCCCCAGCCCCACGAGTACATCTTGCCCTCCTTGTCCACCGCTGCAGTGTAGTAGTCGCCGCACGAGATGTCGACGATGTCGAGGCCCTCGAACGCCTCCATGATGCGCGGAAGCGGCTCAAAGTCGCTCGTGCCGGGCCCGAGCCCGAGCTTGTTGTATTCGTTCGAGCCCCACACGTACACGCGTCCATGCTCGTCAACTGCAGCCACACACACAGCGTCAACGCCATACACACCACACAAATGCCACAAAACTCTCCATTCTGACACCAACAATACGCACTCGCAGCGCTGTGTGTGGCGCCGAATTCGAGCTTCACGATCGCGCGGCCCTCAAATGCCTCCGCCAGTCGCGGCGACAGCTCCTCGTACGCGTTGCGGATGCCGCTCTTGACGAACGCGCCAAGGCCGAGCTGGCCAAGTGACCCTGAGCCCCACGTGTACACTACAACCAGAGCGAAAGCGACCTGTTAGCGCACCATCTCCGCGCGCTGGCGGCTTGCAGAGCAGCAAGACGCACCACTGGACTGCGTGGACAGCAGACGGGCGGCTGCGAAGCGGCGCGCGGGCGTCGCGGAGGCCACCGCCGCGCGGATCGCGCGCATCAGCAGCACCATTGATCACAGTTCGTTTCTTTGGTTTACAATTGTTGTAATGTGCGTGTCGCGCGAAGGTTGCTCAACAGAGTGATGGTTATTATATACCTGTACGCGCAACAATTTGCGGAAAATGCGCACGGTTGGCAACGTTGAAGGCGTCGATGCGGTCGGCGCCGCTGTGCTCTGGAGCTCCGCAGGGCAGCAGGTAATGATGCAGTGGGAGCGCGCGTACATGGAGACCTGCGTCGACGCGCTGTGCATCGAGCGAAACGACCGCGTGCTCGAAATCGGCTTCGGTCTCGGGTTCTCGGCGACGCACGTCCAGACCTTCGCTCCAACTTGCCATACGATTGTGGAGTGCGACGCTGCGGGACTATGCGCCGCTGACGCGTTCGCAGCTGCGCACGCGCCGCACGTAAGTGTGTTGCGTGGTACGTGGCAGGCGACGCTGCCGGAGCTGCGCGGGCGCCAGTTTGATTGCGTGTTCTTCGACGACTACCCGCTGCCAGAGCTGGAGGTGCTGGGCGTCACACGTAATCGGTCCCGTTCACTGCGTTCACGGTACGCTTTTTACAAGTGGCACTACTAGAAATGGCGGTGGGATGGCACTTGGCTGACTATCTAGCGAGTCGTTGGATTGGACGGCAGCTCTCGCTGGCACGAGTTCCTGGACATCGTCCTGCCGCTCGTGGCGGTCGGTGGCCGCATCACTGGCTACTTGGCGCGGGACATTGACCTGGCGCGACGAGGCTGCCGCGTCACGATCACGCAGGTGCGCGTGGAGCCACCGGATCACTGCGCGTACTTTCCGCACGAGACGGCGCTCGTGCCAGTGATCACTGTCGTGGCCGAGAGCGCTGGGAGTGACGCAGGGACGGCTGGTCAGGAGCGAGGACGAGGACAGAAGCGTCGCGAATCGGCGCTTCCTGTGCCGCCGTTCGCCGCATCAGTCAACGCCGCGGCCTCTGCCAGCAGCTCTCGGCGGAGGCGCTTTGCGGACATCCGCGCGTGTCTCCGAGAGCAGAACCTGTTGCTGGACGCACCGACCGAGTGCGATGAGTCTGTAGACACGCCAGTCGACGTAGCATCACGACGTCCGCTTCCCCTCAACGGACTCGATAATAGTCGTGACGACAGGACCCGCACGCAGTTCCTCGCTACTCTCCGTCAGAAGCACCAACAGCAACTGAAAGCATCCGCCAAACAGCGGGATCGCACTTAGCCGGAGGAATACTCCATTTCGAATTTGCCTTTGCCTTTCAGCTGTTTGCTGGTTTCAGTATCAAAAGATGGACTCCTCACGCGCCAACACCACCAGCACCAACACGCAGTGGACCCGACCACGCGTCCAGCCGCACGACCTCGCGGCGCCGCTCGCGTGCCCACGGCCGAGCGGAAGCCACCCACCGCAAAAGAAGCCGCCCAACACAGCGCCGCAACGCCTAAAGCATGCGAACGCACTGCTCGCCCGCCGCGTCTGTCGCATGCACGACTACATTGATGAGCTACATGGCCGGGCGGGGCCAAAGAAGTACGTGCCTGGCGCGCCGACCCAGCCAATCCCAGTGCCACTCGCGTACGGGGAGACATTCCAGGATTACGAGAGCCGGTTCCTCGCGTTCCTCCAGACGAAGAACAAGACGCTGGACGAGATGCGCGACGACCCGAACCACGAACGCAGCCTCCGTATGCACTTTGCGACCAAGCGCGCCAAGGAAGCGATGGGGCGCGACTCCAAGAAGCGCAAGCTCCGGTCCGCGTCGCCACCGCCTGGCAGAGGAGCCGCGAACCGCGCACGTGGCGTGCGCGTGACCACAGAGAACAACACTGTGAGCAGTGAGGACGAAGCGGACGCAGACAAGGGCGACGACGCCAAGGTGCACGAACCGCCTCGCAAGCAACGCGTCCGCCAGCCGTCGCCGTCGCCTGTGCGCTCGGTCTCGACGACGTCGTCGCAGCCAGAGAGCGTGAGTGGCAGTGGCCGGCAGGAGCGACCAACACCCGCTCCGCTGGTCGTCGTCGAGCGCCGAGTGCCGCTCCGCCCTGCGGCGTCGCCGTCTCCTGCTGTTCAAGCGCCAGTGGAGCAACGCTGCTCTGCGCAGCTGCCCGACTCACGCGCACCGAGCACTGCGTTTGTCGCTGCGTACGTCGACTGCGGCTGCAAGCAGTGCATGCGCGACTGGAACCTCATGCTCACAGAGCGGCTCTTGTGGCTCGAGACCGAAGTCCGCGACCTCCGCGCACTGAAACGCGGGCACGCGGTCGCCCACGAAGCCGCGGCCAGCTCCAGCTCGAGCGAGCAGCAACAGCGGCCGCCACCAGCTCCTGAGAAGCCGGACGCAGTGGCGATGCAAGCGACAGACGCGACGAGTGCGAGCACGCAACAGGTGGTACCCACCGACGCTGTGACGAAGCAGCCGACACCGGACGCGAACAAGGCAGCAGCAGACACCTCGCTGCTCAAGGCGGACGTGACGACAGCGGCGGTCTCGTCGTCAGCCGACACACGCCGAGAAGGAAGCAATGCGACGGCTGCTTCCTCCTCCTCGTTGGCCGCAGCACCAGCGTCTATTGTAGCGGACGAACGCCCGCGCTCTGCCGCTACGTTGAGCGTAGCGACCGAGCACTTGAGTGACCCGATCCGAGCGCGGATGCTGGAAGAGTACAACACGCTCAACAGCCAGATCCTGTCGAACGAGAAAGTCGTGGCCACTATGCTCACGCGCGTCCAGACGAGCATGCTCGAGGACATGCGCGTCGCAATGCAAGAGCACGAGCAGCTGCAGCAGCTCCAAGCCGGGATCCAGACCGACGTGGCGTCACGGGACCAGGCGCTCGCAATGCTGCTCGCGTATTGTGCTGACCAGCCAACGCTGCGAGCGCAAGCGGCGAAGCTCGGGTCGCTCAATGTCGCCCACGTGCAGAATGCGAGCCACGCCAAGTGCGCAGTGCTCGCGACGCAGATCCAAGCGACACACGACAGCATTGCGGGCCTCCAACGCATGCTCGAGCGCGTCATTGCAGGCGACGACACGGCGGCTTTCGGTCGCGACAGTGGACGAGTCGGCACGGCGTCGTTCCTAGCGAACGGCCTCGACGAGCTCCACTTGCTCGGCGAACAGATTGCGGGCGAAGAACAGGCGCTCGTCGCACTTGAAGAGGAGCGTGCGAGCGAGTTCCTGCGGCTTTTCCAGTTCAGTTACCAGGTGCGGACAGCGTGCAGCGCTATCCTCGCAGGCAAAGAGCGGGCCGGCGACAGTGGGGGGCGGCCATAATGAGCTAGCTCGTTATCTGTCACTGCCAGGTTTAACCTCGTCGCGCGATTCAAAATCTCCCTTGGTTATGTTAATAAATAGTGTCGCGTTACTTCACGTGAAGTAGACGTGCTTGACGTATGGGTGGTACACGATCACAGCGACGAGGAAGACTGCGAGGCGGTCGAGGACGCCGCCAACAGGCGAGTCGGGTGGGAAATAGAAGCCGGTGGACGCCACCTCGGCCATGCGCTTCATGTTCGTGAGGAAGAAGCGCGACCACTGCCCAATCACGAGCGTGAGCACGAGCACAACCGCCTCGGAGACGCTGAGCGCGTCGTTCGTGACCCACACGAGTGAGAGCGGCAGCATGAGCGCGCCGAGCGCGACTGCGCCAGCCAGCGCTTCGAGCTCTGACCGCGATGTTACTTCAGTCTTGAGCGTGCTCGCAGCCGGCTCGTCACAGTATCTGCGACACAATGGAAGCACGGAGAGTCGGGGCTGCGGAGGCCGCGCGCCGAGGTGTTTCGTGAGCCAGTACCCTGTCTCTGAAGCCAGCAAGACGACAAAGAAGAGCGCGAGCTTGTCGCGGTGCTTCTTCACGCCCGGGTGGTCGACAAAGTCCGCGGCCGTGAGCATGGGCGCAGCGAGCAGCACGAGTCCGAGCAAGTCAAAGAGGAGGAAGAGCAGACTCTCCATCACAAACTGGCTTGTAATGATCCGCGCGACCACGATCACGCACACGCCAACGAGCAGCGCGTACAGCGGGTCGATCAGCTCGAGCTCGCCAATCGACTGCGCGTAGAACATGAGGAACGAGTTCATGCTCGACGCGACAAAGCAGCTCATGTACACGAGCATCACGAACGCGTCGAGCTTGGACGGCGCGAGGCAGCCGAGGAAGAGAGCCGCGAACGCGCCGACAGCGGTCACCGCGACGAGCATCTGCCAGCCGATCGCGCGCTTGTCGCTCTCGAACACGGCGTGCTCCAAGACGTACACGAGGGCGAGGAAAGCGACTGCACCGAGCGAGGCGGCAAAGAGAGCGGGAATGTACCACTGGCCACCGCAATAGCGGGTCGACACCTCGGACACAGCGCACTGTGTCGGGCGCATCGCTCGCTGCCGCTGGCGAGCCAGTTGTGCGGGCGTCGATGTCTCTTGACTGCGATCACTGGTGGCTTCTGTGTGCTCAGTAGGCGGCACCTGTGGACTATGTTCGCTCTCGGGCTCTGCGGCAGCTGACGGGGGTGTGGACAAGCGCAGCGAGAACAGCAGCTTTTTCCGCACACGGAACGACAGCCACGCCCACTCGAGCGAGGCCACTGCCAGCAGCAGCTCGCCTGCGAAGAGCAGCAAATGGCCGCGCGAGCTCTCGACCGCAGCGAGCGCGAGCGCCGGTAGCACGCCGATCGCCAGAAACAGGAAGAACGCGATGAAAAACGGCGTGCGGATGGAGCCGTGGCTCGGGGGCAGCGGCTGCTCGTCCGCCGCTTCTTCTGCCGCCTGTGGTGGTGGCAGCACGAGGGCGTCACGCGCGCGCATGGCATTCGCTCGCGTGCTTGAGCGCTGCGTGGCGATTTCTCTGCTGTTTTATCAAGACAGTCAGTCCATGAATTAATAACCGGTGCAGACACGCCAGTGGCACGGTATCGACACTAAAGCTTGCAAATTGTATGAGGAAGTAGAATCATGTAAGAAATTCGAAGAGGTGTAATTACGTTTTTTACGATTGACTAAAAAAAGGACTAATAAATTGGTTCCAGTCCAGGTGTGCAGCGAATGCTGGTGAGCAGCAAATGCTCGCTTTCGCTTCGACTTTCGCTGGCTCAGCGAGCATATGGTGTGGGTATGTTCGGGTTCCATTACCACTGTGGGCAGCATTGAAATCCGGAGCATAGCGTTTTCTCGCTCGAGCTCCTTGCTCTCGACACTTTCTTGAGCTCTTTGGAAAGGGTCCGCAGATGTTCGCCGAGTTGGACTCGTTACAGTAAGAGCCCAACAGGTCCAGTTCCATACAAATGTTAAGTTGGAACAGTCTGGCCAGCCAGCCAATCAAATTCAAGGGCTTGTACCAAAACGCTGCAAAGTTCGATCTGTACAAATTTCAAGTCTAAAAAAATGAAATCAGATGATACAGTGTTCGAACAGTTTGGTCGGTATCTTTTTTGCTCATGTGAAACATTTGCCCCTCCTTTTACGGTCGATATCAGTTACAGATTGATACTAGTATATCACGATATTTCCATGTCTTCATGTGTACTAGTACAGTATATCCGCGGTATCTGGCGTTAACATCAAATGTGCGAAATAATGTCAAGTATTACGGAGAACTACAACTGTTGAACTGTTCCCTATTGAAAGTACCGGTAATTGTTAATAAGCAGTAAACTTGTTAACCTTGCAAGCGTTATTCGCTCCGCTTGTTCGATAAGAAAACAGATACCGCCAGTTATGACACAAAACTGGAAGTCGACTCTGATGATCTCGGATATGTGGGATTTCACCCTGATTTGTAACAACCCCCTCTCGCCTTTGATTCCGATGCATTCTGTTTGATTTATCACTTTGTATGAAAGGTGTCGAATGCTTCGAGCGATGGGCCAGCGTGCCTTAATCGGACCACCATTTTAATCTCCCTTTGATGCATTGACTAACCAACATCCATTTTCGCTGGCACGCGAAAACCACGATGAGCGACATGCCGCTGTCCGTGTCGCCGTCACCGCGTGCGCACTGCGTCACGATCTCCCTCAGCCCTGCAGGTGTCCTCGACGTAGCAGCTCCCTCGGCGCGCCCCCACCGCCGGACGCGCTCCCGTGCGCTGCTCGCAGACGCCCTCGAGCTGACGCTTCTGCTGCTGCCGCCCGCTGTCGTGGTCTCAGCGCTCGCGCACTCGCGCGGTCACGTGCTGCTCTTCGCGTGCCAGAGCGTCGTGGCGCTTGCGGGACTCGAGCTCAGCTGGTGGCACTTTCGCATCCGCAAACGCCTGCTCGTTCCCCTGCTGCTCCATCCAGACGCTCGCCTCAGCCCAGCAGACGCAGCGCAGCTCCAGCGCGACGAGATGCGCGGGTCGCAGGTCGCGATCGCGCCGCTCGCACGCCGGCTCTGCGGCGGCCGTGTGTGGCTCGCAGCGCTGCTCACTGCTGCGCTCGCAGGCAGCATCGCTGCGGGGATCGTGCTCGCGTGTCGCGCGCCAGTCGAGCGGGTGAACCCGTCGACGCTCGGCTGGCACATGTTTCTGAGCTGCGTCACAGTCGGTACGACGCTGTCGACGCTGTGCTGCTGCTTCGCCGTGACGACGTGTGACGCGTTCGTCGTGCTCGTGTACCAAGGCTGCTTCACGGCGTCGAGCCTCAACACGTTCCTCGTACAGTACGACCACCTCATTGCGCTCTACGTCGTGCTCATTGGCACGTGCATTGTGATTGTCGCGCGGATCGTCGCGACGAACGAGGTCCTAGAGACGATGCTCGCGATCACGCTCGACCTGATTGGGCTTGCGCTGCTCGCGCTCCCGATGATGGAGATCGCCGACTTTCTCGGCCACCCCAAGTCCCAAGCGCTCGGCGACAAGATCTCGGCGTTCTGGCTCGTGATCGGCGCTGCGGAGATCGGCCACTTTCTCTTCACCAAGCTTCGTGGGCCGCTCTCCCGGGCTCTCCATGCGTACTGCGCCGGACGGCTGGCAGCAAAGCGGCCGCTCGCGCTCCAGTACGACGTTGAAGACCTCGTCGTCTCGTCGGCGTTCGGCGCTGTCGGGTTCGTCGTCGCGTGGCTCGCGTACCCGGGCCACTTGTTTGAGACGTGGGAGTTCGTCGTGCTCTCGCTCGCAGTCGTGCTCTCGCAGATCTGTCGGCTCGCTCTCGACGCCATGAAGTCGCTCGCGATCGTCGGCCAGGACGAGCGGACACAAGCGACAACAACGACGACGATACACGCGAGCGACGACGCCAGTGACAGTGCCAGGGCCAGTGACGCGCCGCTCCCAGGCGCGTGGCTCCGGAACAACGGCGTCATGGCGCGTGCGAGCCCGTACCTGCTCTCGGTCGTGATCTTCCACCCGTACATCAAAGCCCTATTTAAGTCGTCTCCGTGAGGCTTCGTCCAAGACACACCAACCAATCAGGACGACGACGGCCAGCTAGCTACAGTACAGTAACTGCCTATTTATTGAGCGCAAAGAAGCCTTCGAACGAAGGAACGAACGAACGTGTCGCGTTGTCTTTCTTGACGAGCGTCCCGTGTGCGTTGCGTTGGGTTAGGGCGACTTGGCTCAGCTCACGACACCACGGCCCAGCCACCAGCAGCACTCGCGTCGTCAGCACCTCCACTCCCGGCCGCGTCGTCTTCGTCTTCGCTGGCGTCAGCGGCCTCTTCGTCGCGTTCTTGTTGCTCGCGAAGACGCAGCTTCTCGGCGGCGTTGAACACACCTGCACACATCCAAACCTGCTTGTTAACGCAACTGGAACGAGTCGGCAGAGTAAAAACCACTCAAGCGTCGTGGGCGGCGTCGTAACCGATTGACCGACCGCACGACAGATCAACACGCACCGTTCGTCTGCTTGCGGCAGTTGAAACACCGCGACGTCTTCTTAAAGTGCTTGAGCGCACAGGCCTCGCAGAAGAAGTGACCACAGCTGTTGTATGCAGCAAGAGGCAGTCAGCTGGTGCCGTTCGTCGTCGTTCTACAAGGCCCAGCGAACGTACGTACGTCGTCTCGACGGCGTTTCGGAACGGTCCACGGCAGATCGTGCACGCAAACTGCTCCTCGTCGTCGCTCTTGATCACGTACTTGTCGTCGTCGTCGTCGTCTTCGTCCGGGTCTAGAGATTGTTAACAGGTGCAAACACGTGAGCTGAAGCTCCTGACTGGTGGTCCCAACCATTATTGGAAGCCCCGCACGTCGCGTACTTTTGCCCTGCTGCAGTGCGAGCTGCCGCTTCTTCTCCTTCTCCGCCCACTCCTTCTCGATCTGCCACCCGCTCTTGTAGTCGCCCCGGTCGTGCAGGAACTTGCAGCTGTCGCCGTAGCCGCAGAAACCCGTCTCCTTGTAGTCCTTGCAAATGTCGGGCTGGTAGTCAAAGCGCGAGATCGCGCGCGCCCACGTCTGCGCGCGGATTGGTCCTTGCGTGCTGTAGAGTGGTGTGGTTTTTGGTACAGGCGTGAGTGAGGTTGGCTGACAGTGGTTGGCGGTTTTCGCACTTAATTCACTATACACTATACACCCACAGAACCACGTACCCGGTATACTTGTTCATGCCGATCTGCGACTCCTTCTTCGTAATGTAGTTCTTGTACCCGGTCTGTCCTTTGTACACGCGGCCGCTCTCCTGCTCAGCGCTGCCGTCCTCGTTCCGCTGGATGTTGCGCTCCATGATGGCGCGCGCGTCCCTGTCCTTTTCTGTGTCAATCTGCGTCTCGTACGTGGCGTCGCCAGCGTACGCTTGCGGGACAATCTCACGCGCCGACTCGATCTGGCGGCCCGCCACAACGTTCTTCGCTCGCTTGCCGCCTCCAGTCTGCCACCAGCGACGCACATGCACACACAATTGACAAGAAATACAGCAGGTTTGTTTAACGTTCTTCAGCTCCGAGTGCTCGGCCAAAACGAGCAGCGCTGTGTCGATCATACGAACGCAGGGTGCGCTACCGAGAACGTGTTGAGCTTGGGCTTGTCTGTAGCGATCGGCGCCACCAGCTGCTGCTCATCGTCGCCGTCGTCATCGGCCGCGCGGCGGCGCTTGCTCGTCTTGTCCTTCGTCTTGGCGCGGGTCGCGAACATGCTTTCCGAATGATAATGCCAAGTCACTAAACTGAAATGAATTCTCTCAATGTCAGGGGTCGAGGCTTATCATCCTCCTCCCTTCTTTCTCTCTCGCTCCAACTGCTGCCTTCAGTGAACCACTCAGTGCTCAGCTCGACAGCGCGTACATTACGAGCATAAGCGAACGGTGACTGTCTCTGAACGACACACTTGCGACAGCACAAGGAGACGCGGTGACTTTCACACACTCCTAACCCACATTGCGTTATGGCTGCTGCGTGCGAAGGATCGAGCCGACGGTGCGAGCGACAACCTGCGCCCTGCGTACAATAGAGGAGGTGGAGAGGAACGAATGGACGCAGCACTGCACAGAGGAGAGAAAGACTGGGAAAGAGAACGTAAGGCAGAGAGAGCCATGCACTTCATTCATTCAATGGAGCTCGTCGCAACCAACTAACGTGGGATGCGGAGCGAGAGACAGTGAGCACTCGATGCGTTCAGCGTGCGACGATGGCCGCCACGAGGGGCCAACGCTATAGACACGTCGAGTCCAAGCTGCAGGCAACTACTCCTCTACAGCGCGCTGACCGCCTTGAGCTTGCTCACGAGCTGGTTGTTCTTGTGCAGCTTCTGAATGTCCGAGTTGCCGCCGATGCTCTTGCCGCCGATGAACGTGTTGGGCACTGTGTTCTGGCCCGTGAGCGCCTTGAGCGCGTCCTGCTGGTCGTCGCCGTCCGCGACCTTGTCGAGCTCCACGACGTCGAATTCCGCGCCGAGCTCCTTGAGCAGCGCCTTAGTGCGCGCGCAGTACGGGCACCAGCTCTTGGAGTACACGACGACCGGGCTCGCGGCGATCGTGGCCTCAACAGTCTCGCGGGCGGTGGTCATCTTGACGAGGTGGAGATTTGTGGGAATGGACTTGCGTGGACCCCGTCGGTTTGAAAAATGAAGATGGTCGGACGGGGGTGTTTTGCATAGTGAAGAAACTTGATGCGACCTTGATGACTCGACAATCCGTCTCAGATCAGATGATATCAGAGTCAGATGTGTGTAGTATTGGTTTGAAGAGGTGTTCATTTGTTTGATAACGTAATATGAACACCCTTTCAAAAATGATGAAAGCCTCTCAAAAACGATCGTTTGGATGACGTAAGTTGAACAACTACGTCATCTTTTTCAAAATATGTTCACGTCATATGGACATCTACGTAATCATTTCGGAAAATCTGTTTGCGTAATATGGACAGGCGAGCAGTATATCTTTGATAAAGTACGAATTGGAATGACTCATGTTGAACGACAGCGACAGCGACAGCGACAGCGACAGCGACAGCGACAACGACAGCGACAACGACAACCGCAACGAAGAATTCGCTGTAAGCTACTGACACACACAGTAATGTACTCCCTTCTCCAAGCAGCACTATCCTCCATTTGCCGTTTGAGCCTGTTAGATTCGCCGCCATCCAATATTGGACGTCAAACATCCTGTGTTCAGGCACTTGTACTGAGCAGAGACTGCATGACGAGACGAGGACTGTGTGGTGGCCTCGGACAACGTCGTTCAGGTGGTCATTCATAATAGAATATTGCGATCGCAGTTCAGTCTGGAGTACGTGCACTCCAGCTACAGCAAAGCTGGCCCACTGAAGCACACGACAAGGTAGAGCTGCTGTCGTGGTGAAGCGACGCGTCTTCAACTCGATGTGTTCGCTCGCAGCCACAGGCGTCGCAAGCATTGGTATGCAATGGCGTGAGTAGCACTCATTGGAGTGTGTGTTTGGCTTGCGCGAGTCATGCTGATATGTGGCGCGCTGCACGAGAACAGTCTTCGTGGTGGTGCTACGAGGCGTTGTATTTTTTTATCGTGCCCTCTCTTCCAACTTGTTCTGGCCATTGTGGGGCGACAGGATTTGAACTCATTTGTGCTTCGACTTGTAACTCAAGCTAGGCGCACGAGCAGCTAAATCAACTTAAGCGAATGGAACTATAGTTAGTTGCAGCCATGCTCTCCATACAAATCACATTGAACGCGTTTTCGGCTTTCAGGCGAGCAACTCGGGCAAAATGACAGATCTTGAAGCGACGCAATGACGAACGCCGTGATAAATTTCACTATCAACAGTGCAATCAATGACGAACGACCTCGATACGTTCACATGTTTTATTTGTTGGGCAGTCGACAGAAGCGTCGCCTCACTCGAACCCGACGTCCCCGCTGTCCCCACCATTGCGTTCTGTATCCAGCGTCGTCATGAGTGACGGGCTCCCGCTGCGCCACCGTGGCGCACACCTACCGGACCACGTGCGCCGCCTCGAGCTGCTCACGAGCTCCACGAGAACAGGCGAACACGGCGACCGGACCCCACGGTCGTCCCCATTCCGACCACTCGCGCTGCCCGAGTTTGCTCACGACTTCCTCCGGCGCTGCGAGCCTCTCGAGCCCTCGACCCACAGCAGCGGCGCTGGTTCAATCGCGAGCATTGATTCCGCGAACGTGTTTGCGAACTTGAGCGCTTGGGTTGACGCGAGCTTGCGCAAGTGCGTCTACCACGCGGGCTTCGACAAGATCCGCATCTACGCGCTCTTCCTCGAGTGCTTCCTCGAGGAAGTGGCGCCGCACAATGAGCTCATACACCACCGGATTCAAGAGCTGCTAGCGTACATTCAGTACTTAAGCGCGAGGTGCGACGACACCACGCCCATCAGTGGTCCAAGTCGTCGTTCTCGAGCGAAAGCGAGCGGCGTGACGAGTGCTCTGACTCCGCGACAGCTTGCTGGGCTGCGGACCGATCGCTTGTCGTCGAAAGTCAATTCCCAAGCAGCGGTGCTCGTGCCACACATGCTCCAGCAGCTCTCACCTCGCGTGGCAGCCCCAGCCCGATCTCCTCGAGTCGTGGGTGGCATTGCGCAACTTGGCAGCAGTGACAACAGCCCTCAGCGACCACTCACGTACCCGAAGCGAAAGCGGATCGTGCAAATGAGTGACCACGAAGGGCGCATCCTGGAGCTTGCGCTTTTCTTTGACGAGACACTGCGAGCAAAGCTAACGCACAGCAGCGACAATTCTAGAGCCGCCGCGATAGAGCAGGGCCGTGGCAACGCTGAGTTCACGACCCAGCGGGCAGTGTTACCTTCTGACGCGCGGCACCGCGTGCTTCGTACGTATAAGAAGCGGCTCGCGCGCCAGTCGTTCTTTCCCTGCTCGCCTGCTCTTCAAGCGACAGCTTCCCATGCCAGCGCTGGCTACGGAGACGGCCAGTCGAGGGACGAGCTCGACGTCATCGTGACGCTTCTCGCTGCTGCTGGAAGCGGCAAGAGCGGCGGTGGAGACGACACGACGGCCACTAACGCCAGCACCCACCGGGTCACCCACAAGATGGCGCTTGCGAGCTACTTCTCACTCGTGCTGCTCTGTCTCCACGAGTCCGTGCGGCGCGTCGGCGCGTTCTCGCTCGAACTGGCCGCGTTTGCCAAGAAGCTGCTGTGCGAAGACGCGCTCACGCTCTGCGAAGACACGTTTGCAAGCATCCTCGCAGCGCAAACAAGCGCACAGCAGCAGCTACTGGGTCTCAAGCACGCCAAGGCGGCGCTGCAGCAGCAAATCCGCGACACGGAGAGCGAGATCGTGCGGCTCCAGACGCAGAACATGCGCTCGCTGACGATGTGTAGTCTCGAGAAGCGCGAACTCGAGCACCTTGAGCGTGAAGAGCAGTGGCACGGCCATTGCAAAGCGCTGATCGTAGGCTGCATGAACGAACTACGGGACGCAGTGAGCACTCCGACGTGGTTGCGCTTCGGGACGCCACTGCGTGGCGAGGTAACCGGGTCTGAGGCGACAGCTGTAGCTTCGGTATCGCCAGAGCTTCATCGTCACGGAGACTACCAGCGTCTCGCACCCGGCTTTGCACTGTTCGACTTCCAGTCGCGCATCCAGGTCGTCTACATTGTCCACCTTATGCAGCTCTGCCGGAGCTTCTTGCACTTGCATGAGCGGCGAGGCGTGCACGACGTCCTGAGTTCGACTGCAGTCACGAGCACTGGCAGTGAGAACGACACTGTGGCTGCCCACACGACAGTCCAGTCGCCTGTGTCACAGGGCGACGACTGGCTACACGGCGACCCGAGCAGCTTCTTCAACAACAGCAGCAGCAACAACACCAACAACCCGATGGAGAAGATCTCGCTGAGCGAGTTGCACACGCTGCGCGAGATCGACGACGCCCTCCGCGCAGTCGAAGTCTTGTACGCAGAGACGGGGACGTCGACTGGCAACCCCACTAACTCGCGTGTTGAGCTTGGAGCGAGCACGCTCTCACCGCCCAAGCACGTGCTACGACGGCCTCGTCCGCCGACACACTCAGTCAGCACGCAGTTCCCAGCGATAGGAGCAAGCAGCGCTCGTAGTTACTTGCGGCCGCTCGCGTACTGCACGATGGCTGCGAACGCCTTCGCACCCCTGACCACTGCAATGTCGTCCGCGTCCCTGCCACTCAAGCTGTCACCGAGGCACCCCGCCGACCTCGAGACTGAGACTGGGACTGAGGCTGAGATGGGTAACGGCCGGCGTAGCAGCAGTGCGCGCTTCCGAGCAGTTGCTGCCTTCTCGGTGACGTTGCATCCGTCGCCTCTCTCGCAGCCGCAGATCCGCCTCAGCAAGGCGCTGCTCAAGCTACCGCGACACATCAAGGAGCTGCTCATCCTCGATCTTGTCCAGACAGATGAGAGCGCAAGCCCGACCGAGTCGCTCAGTACGTGCTTGACCGTCCGCGAGATTGTCGGCAAGATCCACTGGATCTACCGCACGGCGCTCGACAGTGTCTTTGGCAGCAGTCCTGCGACGTCCGACTCGCTCCCAGTGTCGCTCACGGACCACCTAACTACTGACCGCTTCGCGTCCTGGTCGAGCCCGCACTTTGTCGACTTCATCTACGCCGGCTTCCTCGACGCTGAGGCCGGCGACGTGGCTGCGTGCGAGCGCGAGTTCGCGCGGTTCTTTGCGAGCCTCCAGCTCGTTCTAACGCACGCGTCGTCTGCTTCAGCTGCCTCGCCAGGAACGACACCTGGTGCCGGCGGCCTCCCACCGAGTGGCGGCGCTAGCAACCGAGTGACAAGCTCAGGAAGCGACGCCATCACACTCTTCGCGCTCTTGGTGCAACTGCTTCGTCTGCAGCCGAGTGACGTCGTCAGCGGAGGCCTCCGCCCGCAGCTCCCACCGCGCGTCTTCCCCGTGCTCTTCTACGTGCAGCGCGTATTGCTCCACGTCGCAGTCGTGAAGAAACAGATCGAGACGAGTGGCTTTGCACGCGACGTGTGGGTGCTGGCAGGCGACGAGTCGAGCGCTTGGGGACGCGCTGCGAAGCCGTCACTGCGCGCTCCGACCACGACCGACGACGCGCTCTTCGTGCTCCTCGAGTCCGTCAAGGTCCTCCTGCTCCACGTCGTGTCGTTCGCGTTCGCTGCAGATGTCGGCGCTCTTCTTGAAGCCAAGTACCAGCTCTTGCTCGAGAAAGCGACTGTCGCGACCGTCGTGCTCCTGACGCCGGTCACGCCCGGTCTGTACACTCTGACCACGTCGTCGGCCGCCACGTCGTCTGGACCGAACGGACAGCTCGCAGACGTGCACGTTGTCCCGATGGACCTCGCAGTCGCAACGATCGTGCGCACGTGGGTCCACGTGCACAGTACTGTCGAGCACCGTCTCGGTCTCACGCTCCAAGGCGCACTGCGCGACGCCCACGGCTGCGTCGCGTTCGACGAGTTTGCTCACGTGATGACTGCGCACAGCTCGGCGACGCAGCAAACTGCGCATCACCAGCCCCACAACAGTAGCAACAGCAGCTTGGCGTTGTCCAGTGGACGGCTGGCGCACATCTACGCGTGTGCCCAAGCGAGAGCATCCACAAGTCGCGACGACGCACCGCACTGGACGACGCTCTTGGCTGCAGTCGTCGAGACCGTGGACGTCATGGGCATGCACGACCGCTTTCGCAGCGTCGACTTCCGCAGCATCCAGCACGCGCTGCTGGCACCAGGCAACGCCAGTAGTAGCAAGGCGCTGGGCGGTGCCCTCGCGTCCTCATGGCTGCTCGGGAGCGCTAGTCGAGGCGGGGCGACGACGACCCATGCGCTCGTGAAGTCGTGGCGGCTGCACCGTCCGGCTATGCGCGACCACGTCACGCTCGCGTTCCAAGCTGAGCACGCGCTTGAAGGTGTGCGGTGCTGGCAGACAGGGAACCTCCGGCTCAGCAAACTCGAGCAGCTGCTTCGCGACACGACCAATGTGGCTGTAGACGGACGAGAACTAGAAGCACGCGTGGAGCTCATGCCGGACGCGCTCTGTGCGGCGTGGAAAGCGTACCAGCTCCTCCAGTGGGACCACGCACGCGCGCACCAGTTCGTGGACCACGTGCGGCGGAAGCAGCAGCAGAGCTTGTTGACCGAGAGAGTGGACGCAAAGGAGGACGAGGGGCGTCCGCAGGTGTCGCATGCGCCGTCACCAGTGCTCCGTCGACGCCGCTGAGCACAGTTGAAGCAGGCGAGAGGAGCTCCAACCCGAGACGAGACGAGACGACTACGACGACCACCCTTGTGTGGATCCACATACGTGTACACACAATACACTATACACTATACACTATACCGCACGCTCTCAACTTCCGACGGAACCTTCTCCATTGTGGTTCCTGTCGTGGCTTCCGCTCCCAGTCGCGGCCGTGGTAGTGAGGAAGTTGGTTGTGGACGGCGCGAGCCCAAACGCGGGCGGCACCACTGCGTCTGGGAAGTGGTGGCGCAGCAGCACTTTCGAAAGCGCGTTGTGATGGATGCAGTGGTGCACAGCGAACGCGAGTTCGCGGCTGAGGGTGGACGCGAACGCAACTTCGCGCCCGTCGGCCGCCAGCATGAACGCTGCGAGCAGCGGCCGTTCGAACGCTGCGTCATCTGCAGCCACACAACACACGAATATCCACATCCTTTAGGGGAATAGCGACAGAGCGAAAGAGCGAGAACGTGGAACGAACCGAGCGCGCACACGTGGTCCTGTAACTGTTCGATGACCGCGACCGCAGCCGTGCGATCGTGCTCCACGTCCGTGTTGCGCTGGCGCACATCGTAGCGCACAAGCGCTGCGACACTGTTGTCGCGGACCAGCACCGCCTCTACAGGTTTGCGGAGGTGGTCGAGCGAGTGGCGCGTGTGCTGTGCCACACTCGCCTGGAGCAAAGGGCTCGCGAACGTGTACGCGCGGTCGTCCAGCGTGTGCAGTAGCTCTGCGTGCTGCGACAGGATCGCGAGCACACATGCACGCACAGCGGTGCCGCTGGCTGGAGTTGGCGTGGAAGCGGAAGGCGAGGCGGTGGTGGAGAGCCTGCGCGAACGCAGGCGCCGTGCGCACACGGCCAGCATCGTTGGGATTGTGGCAACTCGCGTCTTCTGTTTGAAAAATGCAAAGAAACGCAGTGCGGGAACGAATTGCCCACAACCCGGTACCGAGTTACAATTTTTCTATTTTCAAGAGCGCATTTAGTATTACGAGAGACTGCGTCAGGCTGCTTGTTTTACACCGCACTCACGTAATAAAATCCGTGCGTGGTTGCAGATTTGTGGAAATAGCTTTCGCGGGAATTCATACAAACTCACAGTGAAGTTGCAGAATATCTACACAACGTCTGACTTTGCTTGATCTTTTTCACTATCAAAAGATCCTACCCGCAGAATTGTTCGGAAACCCCGAAAGAACACATGCTGATTGGCTGAAGACATGATCATACGAAATTCAAATTTACTTTCGAACCTCCAGCCAATAAATTGGCACGATCGGCAATGCTATTTCTGGTTCCGCGATCGCCCCTTCGCTCTCCTTCACCTTTCCAACATGATAAGCGGTGACGCAATTAGCGCGGTACTGACATCGCCGAAACCATTCTTAATGCTAAATACTCGATCTCAGCATACTCTAGATTGTGTAATTGCTATCTGAGCACATTCCCTTTGCTTTTTAAACCCTTCCCAAGTCGTTCATTTGGTTGTTTTCGCTTTTTTGACTTTGAGAGGCTGTCGCGTCCCCGCCAGAAGCTGTCTCGCTGCATACTCACACACGTTTTCTCCAGGAAGCCTCCCGTCGTCGTCGCCAAGCTTCATCACCCCAACAACAACAAGAACCAAAAGCGCCCTGCTCACCCACCCGACGCCACAGCCTCATGAACCACCACCGACGCCCCGCTGCGAACGGCGTCGAGAAGACGACGCTGCACCGCTGCGGCGTCGTGCTCTGCTCGCACCCAGCGGTCGCGCAAGGCGTCTGCGCCATGCACCTCTCTCGCCCAACCCCGCAACAACCCGCCGCGGCGAGCAGCAACCACAGCAGCGCTGCTGCTGGCTACGCGTCGCCCGCGACGTCGTCGAACGGAAACGGCGGCGGCGCCGACACGCCGGACCGTTTCTACCGCTCGGGCGCCCACATGGCCATGCAGCCGCGCGTGGGACCCGCCGCGAAGAAGCAGCGCACAGCCGCGGCGCCAGCTGCCACCGCGGCCAACGGGTCTCACTACAATGGCGGCGGCCTCGCGCTCACACAGGACAGTCTCAACCAGATGAACCACAACCACGCCAAGTACGGCAGCGCGTCCGGCGGCAGCAACGGCAGCGGTGGTCGCTCGGGCCTCTCGTCGTCGTACGATGACGACGGGTACATGGCGCACTCGGCGTTGCGCCAGTCGCACGACGGCTCAACGAACGACGGGTCACTCCATTCCGAGTCTGAGGAAGGCTCCATGGACGCCGACAAGGAGACGAACCAGCGGCGCGAGCGGAACCGCATCGCTGCGCGCAAGAGCCGCCAGCGCAAACTTGACCGCATCTCGAACCTCGAGGACGAGAAGATGCGGCTCGAGCAGCACCGGGACATGCTCGTCCAAGAGATCCGGTCGCTCGAGAAGCGCGACGCCGGTGCTGTCGCGGCTGCGGCTGCAGTCGTGTCGATCCCGGACCAAGAGTACGCGCGGCTCCAGGACGTGCGCGTCCAAGTGATCAAAGCCGTCGAAGACGCGTACAACAGCGGCGACATCTTTGCGACGCTCCAGCACTTGCGTGACGACTCGATCGTAAGCGGTCCGCAGAACTCGTCGGTCCACTTGCGCGGCCGCGACGCGCTCGTGCTCGACTACCTCTGTACGACGTACCTCTTCCGCGACATCCACTTGCACCACGCCAAAGTCGACAGCGGCGGACCCCGCAGCCAACACTTTCGCGTGCACTGGACGTTCTCAGGCTGCGTCAAAAGCGCGGGCGTGAGCATGAACAAGGAGTTCCTCGAGCTCATTGACAGCGTCAAGGGCAAGCGCGTGACGATCGAAGGCGTGAGCAACTTCTCGTTCAGCGGCGACAAGATCGTGTACGTGCACCGGACCGCCGACCAGGCCAAGTTCCTCTCGGCGCTCGTGAGCCTAAGTAAGCAGTAGCTAGCCGCCTTCTCCCACGGTCGCGTGGGCGGTCGTCCGACGCTTCGTCTCCTGCCCCACTGCATTCGCGTTTCGTTTCCGGGGATGACGATCGGGGTGTCTGGACGAGAGAAATGGATCTATCTTTCGCGTTCGTTGACTGCTTGCGTGTGTGTGCGCGTCGTTCAATGCGAGTTTAGTGAGTTGTTTACGTGCTCAGAGCTCGTCTTTGAGGTCGGTGGCCGCACGGTGTGGCTCGTCGATGCACGCGACGTGTGGAGCAGCTGGCAGCGCGTACAGTTCGCGCAAGTAGTCGAAGACGTCGGTGCAGTTTTGCTCCTGGACGCAGTTGCGCAATGAGCGATTATAGAAAGAATGAGATGGTGGGTCGAGTGTTTCGAGTGGAAAGGACTGGAGTCAGCAGTGCTGACTCAAGAGAGCGGTGTTGACTCAGCACCGCTCCCTTGTGTGTGTTTACTGAATCCAAATGACAGGCGAATGCACATACCTTGTACACTTGGCACGAGTTGACTGCGAACGGCTCGACGAGCTGCACAAAGTGGCGCGCACGGACTGCGTCCAGACGAATATGAGCGTTAGTACGTTTACGACTGTAGTCTAAGTAAGAGCTCAAGGTAGAGTGGAGGTGAGAGAAGACGCACTGGAGCCTGGAAACTCGCGGTAGAACCGGTCGCTCAGGAGCCCGAGGCGGTGGAAGTACACGAGCTTCTGGTACCTGTCATTGCGCCACACACACGCGCGCACGCATACAACGCAAGAGCCGAGTGTGAGCTACGTACTGAAGGCTACGCTCACCCGTCCACCGACGACAGTACAGTAAGCACCAGTGGAAGAGTCGCTGCCAGTCGTGGTCGACTGCGCGGCTCCAGAGGTGCTCGTCGCTCGGCTTGCACGCGATCTGCTCGTACGAGAGAGTCTTGCCGTGCGAGAATTTCTCCACCGCTCTACGAAGAGAGGGGGAGGACACACAGAGTGGCGTCATGTCAGCATGGAACACACGTGGACGCTGTCATGGCTGCACCAAGATTGCGGCACTACTCACTGGATCGCCTCGTGCATCTGTGGCGTGGCGTACTCGGCGTAGAGCGTGTTGAAGAGCGTGGCCTCGGTCGTGAGCTCCGTGAGCAGCACCATGCGGTAGTAGTAGACGAGCGTGGCCGCGAGCATGGTGGCCGACACGAGCAGCGAGAGGTGGGAGCCCATGGTTTCGTGGTCAAAGTGAGCTGTTTGCAACAACTTGCTGCGAACAGCTCACTTTCGACCACGAAAAGTAGCATGAATAATATGTTACTCGACAAATAGGTACAGTAATTTACTGCTTAGTTCGTGTTGTCCTTGTCTTGTGTGGCATTTCATGTTTGGGTGTCCGCACGGGGTAGGTACAGTATTTGATTTCTTAGTGAAAGCGTTACAGTAGTGTATTTGTTAGGAGTGCTGTCCGCGGGGTGTGTGGCTTTCTAATTGAGTGTCCGCGACGCTGAATGTGTAGCGAGCGAAAACAAAGTGATGAATGTGGTTTCAAACATACCGGTACATACCGGTATTGAACGGCGCCACAGAGTCTCTGATTCATTGCATCCTCCAGAGTCTGAATCGCGGGCATCGTCCTGGCGTATGGGCTTGTGTGAGTTTGCTTCGCGTGCTTGACTGGTCCGGACCAGGCTGGTGCTGTCGCAGCCTGTCACCGCGCGCTCTTTCGCGGAGAAGGAGAAAAGCTCCAGACTTTAACTCACCTGTGCTGG
>JAASGD010000061.1:0-44556 GCA_023334115.1 Globisporangium megalacanthum
TGCCGCGCGCCGAGAGCTGCTTCAGCGGCGTGATCGAGTTCTTCGTGCCGCCGCACCCGCCGGCGTACACACCCACGGCCGTGCGCCTGCCAGAACCCCCCGCCACGCTCAGTCAGATCGGCGTCTCGCTCGTGCGCAGCCCCGCAGGCGCACTGCCACCGGCGCTCTACTCGGCGCTGCGGCTGCGACGCGCGCACGAGCCACGCTTCGTTTTCCGCCTCGCTCAACAGCGGCAGGAGGGAAGTGATGGTGACGCGTTCTGCAAGTACGTCTCGCTCACGCGCAGTGAGTTCCACGGCATGATGGCGGATCTACGCAGCGCCTTCCCAGAGCAGCTCGAGACGAACTTTGTGGGCGACGTGAAGAAGCTCTGGTGCGGGCGTGCGAGTGGTTTAACATGTGAAAGGAGGAATAGTCGAGACGGCCAGTCCCTACAGCCACCAGCGACTGACGCGACTTGCACATAACTCGCTTGTAGGGTCTTCCGCGTCCGCCGCATCGTGTCCGAGACGGAGCAGGACCTGCTCCACACGTTGCGGCAGCTTGTGATGATCCCTGAAGTGCTCGAGAGCGCGTTCTTCCACACTGCGCTCGTGCTCTCGCCCTCAGAGGCGATGGCGCTTGTAGCGCTCGCTGAGCACATCCGCGCGACGAAGCAATGCACGCAGCTGATCCACGCGCTCGTGGACGAAGAGACGAAGCGCATGGTGACTGAGACGAACCTGGTTGACTTTGAGTACGCAGAACTCGTGTTCTCGAAGCTCCTCATCTCCTCCCGGTACATGTGCAGCGCGTCAATCCGGCAGCCGCTGCTGCTGTACGACCACGACATGCTCTTTAAGCTCGCGCCGACGTCGTTCCCGCACCGCGTACGTGTCGTCACTGGGCCAGGGGAGCACGTCTACTTTACACTGCGGCGGCGGCACCGCGTGTGGAGCCTCTCGGACACGTTCAACAACGACCTCGCGGAGCTCGTCGAGGAGGACAGCGACGGGGGCAGCCCCGACGGATCCTCGCTCCCGTCGAACAGCACGCGGCTGAGTGCGCTGCTTGAACGTCCGCGCTTCCAGCGGTTTACAATGCGCCGCGCGTTCCCAGCGTGCCGCGTGCACCAGCGCAGTAAGAACTTTCAGCTCATCCGGTGCATCACAGCGGTCGGCGACCGGCAGACAAAGGCGCTCGAGATCCACTCGGTGCCGTCGTGCGGCGCGTTCGCGAGCCTCGGCACGATCTTTGCCGAGCCAGAGCCGGTTGCGTCCAAGGCGAGCACACTCGTGTCGTACAAGATCACAGCCCGTCACGACTCGGGCTTTACGTTCTTCCTCGGCACGTACACGCGCAAGACGCAGCAGCGCGTGGAGTTGCTCGTGCACCCCGGTCAGGACCTCATTGCGATGCTCATGCTCGCCCAGCTTATCGACTCGTTTGTGCTCTCGTGAGCGCTCCGGTGGTGAGCACAGGCTGGAACGTGCTTGTCTCGTGTTGCTAGGCGCGCAAGCAAGCTCGTGGTTGTCTGTGCTGCGATCATTGTTGTCACTTGGGTCGACAAGTCTTCCTGATCATGGTGGGCACCATGAACAGCCACGTGCTTATTATGTGTAATTATCAGAATTCTTGTGCTTATATTTCAGTATTTTTGATCTTTAGCTCGCAAATTTCTGATTTTGTCAATGAAATCGGCCATTTCGTTAGGTATCCAATTCCTTTCCGACAACATGTCTGTCTATGATGTTTCTCGAATTATGGAATTCATGTGCTCATTCGATCGAAATATCTCAAACAACTTTGGTTAGAATAGTAAAGTCTATTGGCCATAAATGATCCATATTGCATCATGCTGGTGTTCGGCAGTCGTCACAGAAAGCCACGCTTCTGAACTCGCCTTCTCATCAAAGTTCAACTCACCATCAGCGGCACCAAGCGACCCCTACGGCCGCGACTGTACACATGCGAGCAGCACAGACGAGCAGCTGCCTCTCGCGCGTAGGTGGAATGCGTCGTGCAGTGACACACGCGCTGCTGCTGCTGCTGCTCACTGGCAGCGCCGCCCACGCACTCGTCATCGAGAGGTGCGCTCCACGACCGCCTCTCGCTCGTTCTATGGCGTTCGGTCTGCTAATGTTTCTGCCGATACGTTGCGCTGACATGGCAGCCCAGCATGCGAGGTCCTCACACACGTGTACGTCGCGTTGGTAGAGGCAACGAGAGCGATCAGTTCGTTCGTGTATGTGTAGTGGGTGGCTAAAATCATTAACGGGTGCGTTCGTGGTGTAGCTCTGGGGAGTTTACGAACCGGACGGTGCTCGAAGAAGGAGCGATCTCCCACTTTGACGTCGTGCCAGGTACGATGCGTGCGAGCCTGTCGTGAAGGCAGCCGGACAGTACCGGTACAGAGATTAACGTCCCTTGCGTTGTGGTTGTGGTTGTGGTTGTGATTATGGCTCCACAGTGACGCCGTTCCACGCGTGCGAGTCGCTAAGCCACATGGACCTGACTGACAAGATCGCGCTCGTCGTGCGTGGCGAGTGCAACTTTGTGCAGAAAGTGTGGAACGCGCAGCGTGCGAACGCGACCGCTGTCGTCGTGATGGACAGCGAACTCCGTCTCGAGTGCGTCGACTGTGCTCGTGCTAAAGTGTCTATCGGCGTGGATGCCTATACGTCATCTTGTCCTGACAGCAATGTGGTGTGTCGTGGCTCGCTGGAACCGCCGTAGACCGCCGTTCCACATCATTATGCAGAAAGACCAGCACGCGTCCAACATCCGCATCCCGTCGATCTTTGTCTCGTACGCGGCCGGCTCGAAGATCCTGCGATCGCTGCAGCAGTCCGGCCCCTGGAATCCGGTCAAGCTGACGCTGAGCAGCGACGGCGAGCGTGCGTGCTGTCGTATCAGAGTAGGGAGAGTGGGCTGTCTCCCCATGTCCACTAACACGGTTCGTCCTGTCCGCAGTACCGTCGTCCAAGGCGAGCAACAGCCTCCTGAAGCGTGTCGTGGCGTACGTCTTCCTCGTCTCGGCGGTCTGCGTCTTCTCCAGGTACGCGCTCTGCTCTCTTGCGGCCACCCACCCACCGTCCTCAATCTGTCTACGATGGCTAAACGCTCACACTTACGTCCCTATGCGGCCTCCAGTGGACTGAGTCTGATCTCGTCAGCGATCTTCCGGTTCATCGGCAAGCGGCGACGCACACGAGCATCCAGGAAACTACCGGTCATCGCGTACCGGCCAAACCTGCAGCAGTTGCTGCTCCAGGAGCTGCTACAAGAGCAGAACGTGATCGACCACATCGCACTGGCCGATCTCGGCTGCAGCTACGACGGCGACAGCGGACACGTACGCGAAATTTATGGACAGGACCACACGCTCGCGAGCTGCGACGACTACGGCGACGAAGAGGCGTGTGCGATCTGCCTCGACGACTTTGTCGTGGGCGTCGACGTCAAGGTCCGTTACGTGGCGTCACGTGACATTGGTACCTACTGAAGGCTGACTGGATGCTGTGCGTTGTTGGTGGTGGTGTGTCGTTCGTACACTAGGTGCTGCCGTGTCAACACTTCTACCACATCCACTGCATTGAGCCGTGGCTGGAGCGTCAAAGCAGTCACTGTCCGCTCTGCAAGCAAGACGCCATCTCCACTGACGCAAGTCTGCCGCCCAAACGTCTCTTTGGCTTCACGCTGCCACGCGTAGAGCAGATCCTGCAGCACGAGCATGTGGGTCTTGTGTCTCTTTGTGTATTTGATGGTTTGAGTGCATATCTATCTATCTTCTGCTGACGTTGTATGCCCCTGTTGTCTCCTGCTCCCAGGTATTCCACACGTTCTTCCTCATGCTACCTGCGAGTATCGTGAGCTGCCTCATCGTGAACAGCGCGGCGTCGATCATCAGCAGTCTGTGGCCATAAGCGCGGCAGCGAGTTCTGCTGCTGCTGCTGGCGCTCAGCCCCACTCTGCGCGCCAGCGTGTGTTCCTAGCTTCGCTTCTCTCTCACTCTCCCACTCTTCAGTTCCCTCTCCTGTACGCAGCCCCCGAGCGCGACTATTTATCCACCGAATCACACGAGGTCGCCTTGACTTGCATCCCCTCGAACCTCTCCCTCTGCTCGCTCGTCGACAGCGCGCAGCAGCCGGGGCGGCGATGGTGCAGGGGACGCAACCCCAGCGGCTTTCATCTGCGCGTGGCGGCGAAGGCGATAGAACGCGTAGATGAGCTGCGTGCGCCGCGACGTCATCCGGTGAAACTGGTTCACGCCGAGCAGCTTGAAGATCGACAGCGCTCCCTTGTACGGGTCCGAGTACGACTTCTTGCGCGCGAGCTCCGTGGACGCGGAGGATGGAGAAGCGAGCGCTGTCGGTCGCTGTGTCGCGTCGCTTGGAAAGCCGTACGTCGTAGCGTCGCGTTGTGGCGGCGGCGGCTGCGTTGGCGGTTGCGGTCGCGCGCCACGACGGCGGTCCGAGAGGCGGCGCTCGACAATCGCCGTCATGCCCGAGAGGCGCATGAAGTAGAAGCCGCCAGTGAGCGAGAGCAGCACCACCATGGCGACAAAGTGGCGGCGGCCAGCCACTTGCAGCAGGACGAACGTCATCACGAACTCAAAGCCGACGAGGCACGCGAACGCGATCGTGACAGCCGTCTGCGCAATGTGGCCGCGACCGGGGCTGAACGGCATCACGTACAGGAAGTTGTACTTGGTCGTGGCGTACTTGAGGTAGAAGTAGAGCGCGCCAAAGGGCGTGATGATCGGCGTCATAACTGACCCGAGCAGCACCATCATGAAGACGCTCAGGATGAGCGCGTAGTCGTGGCCGTAGAAGTACGGCCACGGTTTCATGCTGAACTTCTTCTCTTCGTCCGTCACGGAGCGCGCGAGGACCCACGGCTGGTACGCGAACCGCTCAGCGCTGCGCGTGATGTCGAGGATCGCGCCGAGGAACGTGCGCTGGAGGACGTACGAGAGGAAGAACGTGCCCGAGACCTTGTACAGAAACGACTCAATGTACGTCGCACCGCCGTCGCCAATGCCCGAGACCGCAAGGTACACGGCCGTGATGCCGATGCTCGGGAGTAAGACCGAGCTCTGGCAGAGCGAGAGAGACACGGTGGTTAGACTGAGAGCGACAGAGAGAGAGATACGAGGGAACGACAGGCAGGGCCTGGACGTACCAACACAAGGTAGACGAAGCCCTTGACGAGGAAGATGTTGGTTCGGCGAGACTCGCTGATCGTCGGCTCAGTCATCGTCACGTAGTACAGGAACGCGAGCAGCAGCCAGTTGACTGCGATCTGCGCCACGTCAAGAGAGAGAGAGAGAGAGGACGCATGAGGCGTCAGACTCACGACACCAACAGCCAACCCAAACGAAGGATTCAGCCGACAGGCGACAGGCGACGCACCAAGAGCAGCGATGGCAAGTACGACACGAGCAGCGTCGCGAGGAACGAGTGGCGCGACGCCAGCTCGTCGTACAGCGCGCTGTCCGAGTCGAGCTTCACGTACACGAGCACGGCGGTCGGCGACGAGAAGAGCAGCAGCAGCGCCACAGTCGCAACTTGGCGCAATAGGAACCCCACGACGCCTGTGAACGAGTACGGCCGGTACTCGAGGTTCGTCCAGATGACGTCGTCCGGCTCGGGTGCGCTCTCGAGCACAAGCTTGGGCAAGTACGGGACGAGTTCGTGGGAGACAGCACTCGGGCACGCGCGGGTCGTAGTAACGGCAGTGGTGGTCGCAGTCGGGGCCAGCGCAGTGGCTTCGTTCTCGACGCCGCTCTCTGCCGCTGAACTCGCGCTGTGGCTCCGAACGTCGTCGCGCTTGGACGACAGCGAGCAGCTCTCGAGCGCGTTGTAGATGCGTCCGACGCACGAGTGCGCGTGCACGAGCCGCACGAACGCGTTTCGCGTCGCTGTCGAGTCAAAGACGATGAACGCAGCTCCGAGGCACTGGCGGTTGTTGTACACACGGATCGCTTCTTCGGGGAAGAAGTCAAGTTCTTCGTCCAGTGACTGGATCGCGTGGCGCGCTCGCGGGTCGAGGATCTCGCGGTCGCTCTTCATGCTCGAGTAGTGCGGTCGGAGCCGCGTCTGGCGGTCTGTCGAGCACAGGCACTGCGACACTTGCTCGTGGCGCCAAGCGTACCGACACGGCTTGCAGCACACGTACGACGACACCACGTCGATTGGCGACGGCAGCAGCACGGACCCGGGACAGAGCAGCAGGTTCCACGACATGGTGCCGTGTTCGTAGTTTGCGTCCAGCTGCCGCATGCGCTCGAGTTCGCTCGAGAGCTCGCTGCGACGGTGGAGGATCGAGTGGACCTTCGTGAGGTCGTCGATGACTGTCACTTCATCGATGCTGTCGGGAAAGCACTCGTTGAGCATCGCACGCAGCCGCTTGCTCGTGAGAGAGGGTGGAAGGCCGTCCCGGATCAGGATACTGCGGGCGCCAACGATGCGTTTCGTGCGCTTCTGCAGCGCCGACGAGAGCTGCGACTGGCTGTGGAGACAGAGAGCAGTGGAGTTAGCGTTAGAAGAGAGTGTGTCGACATGCTTCGTCTCTCTCTCTCTCAGTCGTACCGTAGGATGAAGGCCAGCGCGCAGCCGGCGACCAAGTAGCAGTACGCGACGTGCGCCCAGTACCACTCGCTGTGCAGCGGCACGTTGCTGAACGTCGTCTGCTGGAACGAGTCGCCGTGCACCGACTTGCCCGACACGTAGTTCTGTGCAGCCATCCCCACCATCAGGTAGTCAGTCAGTCACTAAGACCCAAGAGCCGATCCACCACAGCAACCAGTACGCACGCACCACTGGCAGCAGCACAGCGACGCTAAAGAACGAAAGCACCGCAAAGAGGTGCCCAGCGTCGACGTGGAACTGCAGGTTGAGCGCTGCAGGGATGCCGCACGAGTGGCACACGTACGCGTCGTGGGGGCCGAGCGCAACGAACCGGCGCATGCGCTCGCGCACAGAGGTGCCGAGGATCTCACGGTACTTGTCCCTAAACGCCGGTGGGTCCAGCTGGTCGTAATTCGCACGCTCAAAGAGCCCTGCGTGGTGGCCTTTCCAGATCGGCAGCTCGAGCCGGTGCAAGCGGCGCCACACAAAGAACGCAGTGCCAGCGGCAAAGAGCGCGACGTTCACACCGAGCTCGTACCAAAGCCCTTGCCAGCCCTGGCGGTCGTCCGAGACAGAGATGACTGAGCTCGCCGCGCTGAGCCGGTAGAGCTCTGCGTCGTCGCCTGCGAGCGTGTACATGAGGTAGAAGCGGCCAGACGCGCGACCTGCGAGCGAGAATGTGTGTGTCTGGAACTGTGGTTCTGTTGCGTTGTTCGCGAAGAGCAGCGAGTGCGGCGACACGCGCACCTCGTCGTGCGCGGAAGGCGTCCCGTCGCCGTCCATGAGCGCGAGATCGAGGCGCACGCGTGTGTGTGGCGCGACAGTGCAGGTCACGACCTGCGAGGTCTCCTTGCCGAGCACAACGCTCGTGACGCCTGAAGGTACGACGATGAGGCCGTCGGCAGCGCCAGTCGTGGTAGCGACCAGGAGGAGCCACGTAATTATGAGGAGGAGTGGCGCGGGTGGCGGTCGCATGGCGCTTGGATGACGCGGAGGCGCTGACAGCGAAGGCGATGGATGCCAGGTGGGTTGATGCGTGGCGACAATGGACGCTGCGAGTGCGACGCGTTGGAATCCGAAACGCCAAAAGATATTGAACGGTAGTTTTGTGGGAAATCAGATCGCGGGTTGGATGGTGGTCGCAAAGTGAGCTCCAGAGGCCCTTCTCAACGAAAGACGTCGGACAAAAGCGCAAAGGCTCTTTGAGGAGACGAGCAATCGACGCACGAGTTGCACGAACAGCGAGTACCAAAGCTAGTCCCCAGTCCAAAGCACAAAACTGTGGTGCAATTCCCGACCTTTGCGCCTCGATCTCTTTTCAAACACAACGACACCAGATCAAATCGACCTGCCAGGACATGCGGGCTGCCTGGACGGCAGCGACAACGACGACATCGGCTGTGGTATCGACTGGGGCGACGGCAATGTAGATGTCGACGAAAAGGTTTGCTCAGTACACTCGGCGTGGCCGCTCGTGTTCTGGTGCAAGTGTTGACGAGGGTGTGGAACGGTAGAAGTCGCGAGTGTGGTCGAGTCTGCGAGAGAAACTGAGGTGACTGAGGTGACCGAACGCGAGTGAGCAGTGGCAAGCCAGCACCATCTCCGAGTAGCTCGTAGGCGAACTGATGAACCAAGAGTAACCAGGAACCACGCGCACAAAGAGAGAGAAGGAGTGCGAGAAGATGACGACAACATTCAAGATCTGGACCACCACGGACGACGTTGGTCCATTGCGAGCACGCAACCATCGTTGCCGGATGGTGACCCGCTCCTCGCTCGACGTGGGCATCATTCTCAGGCACTTATTTAACCGCCTCACTCACTCACTCTGACTGTTGCCTAGTAACTGCATCATCGTCTCCATCACCATCGCCATCGACGGTCGCTGTTCCGGATGACGCGCACACATGCGCAGCACCAACCCCCACTGCGCGTCGTTCATATTCTTCTCTGGCCGCTTCGGCAGTCGATCGATGCCTCTCAGCACGCGCACCACTCCACTCGACACTTTCCCCCACGGTACTTCTCCCGACGCTGCCTCAATGACGCACATGCCGAACTCAAAGACGTCGGACGTCGGGGTCTTGGCGCTCGTTTCGCCATGCAGCGACTCGGGGGACTGCCATCGCACGCTCTCCGGGTCGTGGTCTTGGTTGTCGTTGTTGATGTCGTTCTCGTCGTTGACGCTGTTGCTATTGTTGTTCGTGTCGTCCTTGTCGGTAGTCATCATCCTGCTGCTGGTGCGATCGTGAGGATGGGACAGTGGTCCACTAGCGTGTGACCGCGATGAAGACATTCGTGCCAATGAGCCGTGCGTCTCGCCTCGCTCGTGCACCACTCTCAATGCAACCGCCGCCTCCAGCAGGCGCTGCCACACGCTGTCGCTGCTGTTGCTGGCAGTCTTGGCGTCTTGAGGGAACCTGTCGTCGGCCTGATCTCTGCTGCCTCGGATCAAGTCCGTCACGAGTTTCTTCAGCTCACGGTCGCTCTTCCTCGCTACTGCCACCATGAGCTGCACTTCCGATGGTGGACTCTGGTAGGTCAACTGCTGGTCAGTGGTCTTGGTGGACCCCATCTGCTGACCAGCAAAGCTCCTTCTCTCGTCAGCTTGCTTGTCGGTGTTTGCATCGAGATCTGGACGCTTAACTGACAGCGAGCTCTTGACGAACAAGCGCTTCCAGGCGCTCGTCTTCTTGTCCGTTTGCTTCCCGACACTCTCTTTGTGGTTCACTTGCTTGTCGTTGTCGTTCCAAGCGACGGTCTTGGGTGCAGGAAGAGCGCGCTTGAACTCGCTCCTCGACTCCTCCACACGGCTCGTACTGTGGTGGTCCGACTCGTCCGACCACACGCCTTCCAGACACGACACCGCTGCAGTCGCATCCAGCCACGGACTCTGCTCGTACGCAATCGTCCATCTCCATAGCTCGAGGATGCATCTCCCGAGCGCCACCAGTGGTGCGTGCTTGGCAGTTGGTCGAGCGGTGTTCTGTGTAACGATGCTCCGGACCCGTTCCTCCAGCGCCAGTCCCCACTGTGACTCGGCTCCTGATGCGACCTGAGGGAAACGCGATCGAAGGAGGCTCTTCCACCTCTTGAAGCACTGAGCCGCTACGACCTGCTGCTTTGGTACGACAGCATCGCAGTGCTCGATCAGCAAGTCGAGTACCTCAACGTGACTCAACAGCGTCGGAGCCACCCAGTCCGCGTGACGAAGACGACCATCACAGTCCTCACTGGGAGCCTTGCGAGGGTCGAACCACGCTCCTCTCGCCAGCAGCTCTGCGACAACGTCCAGGTGACCGCACTGGGCAGCGTGAAGCAACGGCAGGTTCTCGAAAGACGGGTCGCCGTGGACACTCGCCCCCTTCTCCAACAAGTACACTACGACGTCGCGTCTCCCTGTGCACGCGGCTTCGTACAACGGCGTTTTCTTCATATGCGACGACGCATCGACTGACGCTCCGCAGTCCTCAACGAGGCACTTGACGACGTCCACGTGCGATAATACAGCAGCGATGTGGAGCGGTGTATCGCCCGTCTTGGCTCGAGTGTGAACAGAAGCGCTGTGGTTGATCAACACGCGAACTGCTGGCGCTGCAATCCCCACTCCGAACAGCGCGGTTTGACCGTGCGTGTCTCTCCAGTCGGCGTTCGCGCTAGCGGCGAGCAGCTCCTCGATTGCGTCGGCGCTTCCAAGGCGAGCAACCTCGAACAAAGGCGTACGGTTCGTCGTGTTGACGAGGTGAATGTCCGCGCCATGCTCAATCAGTAGTCGCACCATCTCGCTGCTCTTTGCGTGGAAGAGTGGCGAGTCGCCGTGGACGTCTTGAGCGTTCACGTCTGCTCCGTTGTCAAGGTACAGTCTCGAGAGCTCTACGTCGTTGTCAAGCCACACAGAGTGGATCAGCGGCGTCTCGTGGTGGTGATTGCGCGCATTCACATGGGCATTGTGCGCGAGAAGCAGCTCGGCAATGTCGTAGTTACGCGCGAGGTGCAGCGCCGAGTCCCCGTTGGCGTCTGTCATGTTCACGTCGACGTCCGGAGGACTGTCGGACGCGCTTGACGAGGTGGAGGCAATGAGCTGTTTGCGCAGTGCCTCGACCGTGAGCAGCGTCCGCACTGCCTCGACGTGCTGGTTCTGTACGGCTACGAACAGCTCAGCTTGGCGGAGAGGGTCATAAGTAGCGCTTGTAGCCGACATTCTCGGTCGCTTGCGCTCGACTCGCTGCAACTTGCGCTTTGTCTGGGCAGACAGCGACGATTAAGCGGCATTTGTGATTGATGACTTGGTTGACATTTCCAAGATGGATTTTATTCGTACAGTATGATACATTTTGAAAAAGTACCCACAATATAAATCCGAACGCTTGGAGTCGTGATTTCTGATGGCTTTGTGAAATGATCGGATTGATCCAGCGTGACGCTTCGAGGCAAAGTCAACAGGCGAGCATCATGGAACCGGAGGAGAGGACTGCGCACGAGGTGTGTGCGTCTGTGTAAGTCGCTGGCGTCCAAGCCGCTCATACATACGTGCACTCAGCAGAGTTGCTCTCGACATGCTGCGCTCACGTGTCGCCAGGTTCGGCGGCTCAAGGCAAGCGTGCAGGACCTCCAGAACGCGCTGCGACTCGCCTCGCGCGCGGAAGCGCCAACCCGTCTGCTAAAAAGCTCGTTCTCGTCGCAGTCCGAGCCAAACGCAAATCCGTACAGCCACATCCTCGCGAACAACGGTCGAGGCGTCCTCCGCGACATCGAAGTGAGACAGCGTTGGTCCCTTTCGTCTCTGAAGTCGCCACCCATGACAACGGATTTCGCTCCGTCCTACACGCCTTACGGGACGGTCAGACTGTCGATTCTCACGCTCAGGTCCTGATTTGTCGATGGTCGAGCGCGTAGCGGCTGCAAGAGATCGGGGTGGCGGTGATCGGCCTCAACGGCGTGGGAGCGCTCACAGCCGAGGCGTTCACCAGATAGTACGTCACTGTCTGTCAGTGTGAGCTGCTTAGTGCTGCCAGACATAGTGTGGTGCTGACTACGAGTCTATTGATATGGTCGCTGCCGCCGGCTGCTGTTGTTGCACGCAGTGGCGTCGCGAGACTGCTGCTCATCGACAACCTCATCATCACATTAGCAGATCTGAGCTACATGCAGTTCCAGGCACAGGACGTCGGCACCAGCAAGGACGAGCAGCTCGCACGCACGCTGCACCGACTCAACCCAGACACGGACGTGCGTGCGGCGGGTGTTGCGTTGGACAAGACGCAGAGTGTTGTCGACGCGCTCCGTTCAGCCGCGACACGCACGACTGGCGGTAGAAGCAACGACGGCCGGAGCGACAGCGGTGACGACGATGCGTCGGACGGTTCCGACGGTCCCTATCACGAGCCTGGTGGTCGTGGTGTCACCTCGACAAGTCCGAACGCGAACGCGACCGCGACGTCATCGAACCACTCGCTGCATGTGGTGTTTCTGTGCGTGCAGAGTGCGGAGCTCGCGAGCGCGCTGAACGAGTTCTGCTGTGAGTTTGGCCTTCTCTTTGTGTTCGCATGTGTCGGGACGAACGGCATGTCTGGAGAGGTGCTGGCGGTCGCACCTGGCCGCTCGTCGTGCCTCCAGTGCCTCGAGAGGCGCAAAGTCATCAAGACGAGCACCGTGAAGGATCCTCTTCCTTCTCCTCTTTCGCCATCGTCGTCGCCTCCGTCGGTCGTTACAGCAGTGGATCAGACACAGTCCGTGGACCAGCACCAACCGGCGTCTCACCCACCCAAGCACCAGCGTCAGCACCACCAGCTCCAGTACCGCCTCCGACCGTGTCTCCCATCGACGGAGTGCATCCTGTCTGGACTCGGAGTGCACAACGCAGTTGTTCACCTGCTCGGCTTTGGTGCGTTCTGCTCTCGCGTCGAGTACGACGGTCTCCTGGACGAGATGGATCGCAGCGGCCTCGTGCCTCCCGTCCGCCAGTGTCCAAGCGCGTTCTGTCGGCTCCAGCAGCAACATCAACATCACTGTTCTGCGGGAGGAGGACCAGGAACGGGTCCTACCGCTTCGTGAACGACAGCTAGAGACAGAGACAGAGAGCAAAGCGAGCACCCAAGACGACGAAACGAAGTTGTGAACAAAGGAACGAATCGGATAGTCGCTTAGTTCTTGCCGCACCCTCCGCAGTTGTCCGACGGAGCGCTGCTGCGGCCAGCGGCACCACGCAAGTCGACCAGGACCACGTTACCATCGGCGTTGCTCCGTCTGTCCGCTCCACCGTCACCCCGCACTGAGGCGAGTCCTTGGTGGCGTACGCCACGCGCGAGCGTCGCAGCGTGGATGCTCACGAGCAAGTGGCTCACAGCGTCGCTCACTCGCTGCGCCTCCCACTTGAACGCGCACGCGTTCATCTTGGCAGACGTGCGCGCAAAGAGGAGACCGTGCTCGTCACAGAACGCGCGCACACGCTCGCTCTGCACGAACGAACTCGGCCTTGGTGGGCGGTGAGAAGCAGCGCCTCTTGGGCCCGCGAGCAGCTCTGGAAGCTGGTCCGCCTTGTTCTCGATCACCATTATGCACTTGAGCGAGTCCTCTGCGGTCTCTTGCAGCGTCTTGAGCCACTCGCCGAGCTTCTCAAAGCTCTCGGGGTCCGCGACGTCGTACACGAGCAGCGCGCCGTCGGCACGACGGTAGTGCGAGCGCGTGATCGCGCGGTACCGTTCTTGACCGGCTGTATCCCAGATGCGAGCGCGAAGCTTCTGCGTTCGCAGGCAAGCGAACGAGAGAGAGTACCGAGAGAGAGTGTGGGTGGGTATGTAGGAGGCTGAGAGAGTGAGGCAAACTAGCGCAGACCGACGCACGTTCGGGTTCGAGATGTCTGGATCTGGGATCTCGATCGAGCCGAACTCGGGCTCCAGGGTCGTCGGGCGCCGCTCCTGTGAGGCAGCGGTTGTGGGGGTACCGCCGTCTACTGTGAGCTCTTCAAACCCGCTTCGTTAGATGCGCCGTCACACATGCTCCATCTCGTGCTGCCGTACCACGTAGGCGCTGTCGCCGCTCACGCCAACTGCGAGAATACTGCTCTTGCCAACGCCAGTTGTGCCCAACAGAATGACCTTGTAGATCGGCGACGCCGTGCTTCCTCTCGGCGACGCTGGAGCTGCGTCACGTCGTGTGGACAGCGAGCGGGGCGAGGAAGCAGCGGTCCCGTCCTTCGCATACGCTGGCGATGGCGCTCCAGACGCACCGGGAGTCCACGAGATCGCAGCGAGCGACTCCGGGTCGAGCGCCAACGAATCGCACAGCTCGTGTCGCGTGACAACGCCGGCTTCGACGTCCACGAACCGCAGTGTCACGGGCCGCGACACGCTCTGGAGACTCTGGATCACACTCTCGCACGGCTCGTCGACCAGGTGCAGGTCGTTGATGTGCGTCAAGTACAGTCCCGGACGCAGGATACTGAGAGAGGAGTCAGGACAGAGGGTGTGAGAGCGAGCGAGTCGTCGTTCGAGCGATCTGGACATGACCGAGCGACAACGCACAGATGCTCTTGTCCAGGCTGGAGCGATGCGTTGTAGTGCTGCGCCGGGCCGCTTCCATCCGGGCCCTAGTCACACGATTTGAGTGGTGATGGCAGCGGCGGTGGGCACACAGCACAACACAGCAAACACAACGCAGTGAGCAGCATAGGACCGCTACTATACCTTTGTGAGCTCGAGCAGCCGGATCGTGTAGACGCCGTTGCCCGTGTCGGGGAACTGCGCGGGGTGGAAGCGCAGCCCAAACTTCTCGCTCTGGAACTGGACGCGGAACGCGATCTTCCACGGGAGGACTGCTCCAGAGCGAGAAGTCAGTCGGGCGGACACCACAAGCAGCTCGTAAGCATCATGGATCATCGTACATTCCGAGTCGTCGTCAGTGGCCATCGACGGTGCCAGTGCCATGAGCGCCGCCATGTCGGCTCCTGTGAGCGAGCTCCGCGGACTCGTCGTCATGGTTCAGGAGTCGGTGGAGAACAGAGTCGAACTGTTCAAACAGTCGTTTCACGACTAGAACGCAAGAGTCTCTTTGAGAAGAACCTCATGGTCGAGGAGGAGGTCGCTGTTGTCAACGAGTCGAATGTCCAAGCGTACATGGAGGGGCTCTCGCGCCTCGACCGCGTCGTGGACGACTCGGGCTTTGCGTTCTCTGCACTCGACATTGTGGTAAGTTCGTTCATTGGTTGTCTTCTCGAGTGGGGACGTCGTGACGCACGACCCATTCTGCTCTGTTCGTCTCACTCGCCCACAGTGCAAAGAGCTCACGAGCCTCGAGCCGATCAAGAACTACCCACACCTGCGCTTCGTCAATCTGACGCAGAATCAGATCACTGACGTGACGCCGCTCGCAGAGCTGCCGTACCTCATCTGTGCAAACCTGTCGGAGAATGCGATCATGGCACCGTTCGCGCTGCCCCAAGCGTATCTGCAGGTGCGCGTTCGGCTCGTCGGGACGAGCCGAGTCATCCGAGTACTAGAATGAGAGTGGAATCGTCAGTTCGTGACAGCTGGGATCCCGTTGTGTATGGAACGCAGGCAGTGGACGTCTCACAGAACCAGATCCCGACGCTCCAAGGGTTCCAGAGCGCCAGTCTGAGCTCGCTCAAGATCAGCGGCAAGTCGCTGGACCATGTTTCAGTTGTTCTACTAGTAAGTGGGAGCTAACGCTCACATCCGTCTCTAGATAACGCCCTCGACAGCCTCGCGGGTCTCAGCGGCCTGCCGTCGCTGCTCGTCCTCGAGGCTTCGCGTAACAACATTGAGAATTTGAGCTCACTGAGCACTGAAAGCGCGGGGTCGAAGCTCGAGCGCCTGGAGCTGGTACGCTCCAGCCAGTTAGTCAGTCAGCGACCCCATCATGCGTTGAACTAACTGTCTGTCCCTCGTGGTTTGTTCTCCTCAGCAAGAGAACAAACTGACGAGTCTGAACGGCATCGAGAGCCTCTCAGCGCTCAGTTCGCTCGCTGTCCAGCACAACTTGGTGCGGTTCTCATTGTTCAGGACAGAGCAGCAAGCGTCAGCTCTCGAGTCGAGTCGCATTGGCTTCTGATGATCGTGTGCGTTCGTGTGTCGTGAGAGCGCAGATCGCGTCACTCGAGGCCCTCACGCCGCTGTCGCAGCTCCGATCGCTTCGCGACCTCGAGCTGTCGGGGAATCCAGTGACAGAGACCGACGACTACCGCTTGCAGCTCCTCCTCCAGCTCCCGAGCCTCACGCGACTCGATGGCGTCATCGTCACAGAGAGCGAGCGCCTCGCTGCCGCAGACCTCAAGCAACAACAGTGCGACGCTGCCCCGTCACCAGACGACCAACCCGACGACGGATGAGACAACGACTTACGCTCCTGTCAGCTCTCAGCTTTATCCAATGGGATGGCGTGTTGATAGCAAGTGGTGTCTTCTCTCTCTCTCTCTCTTACTCGTCCGTCCGTCTGTCCGTGTCTCGCTCGCTCACTGCTCCTGCTCCTCTTTCGGATTGAGCTTGATCATGTCGTCGATCCGGAGGATCGTGATCGCCGCTTCCGTCGCAAAGCGCAGGCTCTTGACCTTACTGATCGCTGGCTCGACGACACCGGCTGCGAGGTTGTCGCGCACGTCGCCGGCAAGCAAGTCGAGGCCCGAGTAGCGGAGCTCACGCGGCGCCGCGGGATCGCTCTGCGATGTGTTGTGGAACGCACGCAGCCGCGCGACGAGCTCGGACGCGTCCTTCGCAGCGTTCACGGCGAGCGTCTTGGGGATCACGAGCAGCGCGTCCGCAAACTCGGCGATCGCGAGCTGTTCGCGCGACCCGAGCGTCGTCGCAAAGTTCTCGAGGTAGATCGAGAGCGCGGCTTCGACAGCGCCGCCGCCAGCGACGAGCTGGTTGCTCTCGAGCATCCGCTTGACAATCATGAGCGCATCGTGGAGCGACCGGTCCATCTCGTCGAGCATGTTCTCGTTCGCTCCACGCAGCACGACCGTCGTCGCGCGACGGGTCTTGCAGCCGCGGATAAAGATGAGCTCGCCGTCGCCGACGCGTTCTTCCGAGACTTCCGCGGCTTCGCCGAGCGTCGCGGGGTCAAACGTCTCTTCGCCTTCCAAGTCCGCGAGCGTGAGCACGACTTGGCCGCCTGTGGCCTTCGCGATGCGCTGGAGGTCCTCTTTCTTGCACCGGCGCACGCCCATGCAGCCATTCTCGACAAAGTACTTGAGACAGAGGTCGTCAATGCCTTTCGTGGTCAAGATGACGTTCGCGCCAGCGTCCATGATCTTCTGGATCTTCTCTTTCGTAATGTCAATCTCCCGCTGGCGAATCTGCTCGAGCTCGGCCGGGTCGTTCACAATCACCGACACGCCCATCTGCATCCGGTGGCGCTGCAAGTCAAAGTCCAGCAGCGCAATCTTCGCGTGCGCGACGTACGCGGGCATTTGCTGCGACGCTTTCGTGCAGTTGAGCGCAAAGCCGTCGACGAGCTGCGTCTCGAGCGCGCTCTTGCCATGCGCTTTGAGAATGTTGATCGAACTCACGGGGTACCGCGCCTTTGACTTGCCCTTCGCGCCGTCTTCGACCGTCTTGACCGACGTCACGGCGTCGACGACGAGCTTGGCAAAGAACGCGCTCTCGGGCCCGAGGATCTTGGACGACATGCTCGTCTTCGCCGCGTTGATCAGGCTCTCGCGGCCGATCGAGTCCACGGGGACGCTCAGGTTCTCCTATAAGGAAAGGAATGGGACGGAGCCGTCAGCTCTTTTGTGGTTCTTCCAGATGGCGAGACGGCACATGCTCATACAAACCTTGATGTACTTGACGGCTTCACGCATCGCGAGGCGGTAGCCAGCGATGATGGACGTCGGGTGGATCTTGTTCTTCACGAGCTCATTTGCACGCTAGAATAAAGAAAGAGAGAGAGAATGAGCGAAAAATGAGGTGCCTTTCCCCCTCACGACCAGCTCCCTCCCCCTTTACGGTATGAAGCGCGCACCTTGAGCAGCTCCGCAGCAATAATGACGACCGACGTGGTGCCGTCGCCGACCTCCTGGTCCTGCAGACCCGCGAGCTCGACGAGCACTTTGCCCGCTGGGTGCTCCACTTCGAGCTGCTTGAGGATCGTGGCGCCGTCGTTCGTGATTGTGACGTCGCCAATGTCGTCGACGAGCATCTTGTCGAGCCCGACCGGGCCGAGCGAGCTCTTGACGATGTTCGCGATGGCCACGGCCGCCGTCACGTTCTGCTCGCGCACGTCCTTGCCCGACGTGCGCGTGCCGTCCACCACGAGGTCCGCCATCCTGTCCTTGAGCTTGTGCCTGCGTTCGTTCGGTCTCGCGTGTGAGCCACCAGGGATTGTTTGTGTGGAGGCGAGCGAGATCTTGGGATTTGAAAATGTGATCACTTCTCTTGTTCAATGGTGAAACTTCCACAGTGCGGTTCAAAATGCTTGTCGTACTTGATTGAGTGCGTGCCGCTCCCCCTCGCTTCTCTGACAGTGAGGGCACTCAACTGAAGCAACCAGCCCTCTTCGATTCAAAACGAATAAAAAGCGCGAGTGTGAGCACCACAACGACAACAGCACTTGGGCGATGAGCTCCACAGCAGCGACTGTCGCGACGGCGCTCGAAGCGCTCGCGGACGGCGACTGGGAGCCGCTCGTGCGCTTCATGGAGCGCCAGCAGCAGCTGCAACAGCGACGTGGTGGAGCCAAAAAGAAAAAGAACGCGGGAAATAACGCCACCACCGACACGACTGACGACGTCGCCGCCGACGCGCTCGACGCACAGGTGCGCGAGTTGCCGGCCGAGACGCTCGAGCTGCTGTACCCAGAGGGCTTGCGGCTTAGCGCCACTGTAAGCGAAGAAACGGACCATTTAGAGGCGCTCGGAGCGCTCGCGCAGCTCGCGACCGCGCTCGTCGACGCCCCAGACGCGGCGGTGAGCCCTGCGCGCGTCTTTGCGATCGCGCAGAACCTGCATGGACAGCTGCTGCGGCTACGCGGCGACCCCGACGTCGTGCTGCGCGTCCAGGATGCCGTCGCGCTGCTGTGCGAGAGCTGCTGGAAGCGCAACTTCCACAACGCGGCCCACGGCCTCGTCACCCAGCTGCTCCCGTACCTGATCGTGCGCTCGTACGAGTGTCCGCCGACGGGCGCGTTCAACTCGCGCAAACACCCCGTGCGCCGGCTCTTTGCGATCAAAGACGCGCTCGAGCTGCTGGACTTTGAGGACGAGAGCAGCGGGTGCGTTCGGGCGTGGCGACTGTCGTAGACAGACGACTCCCATGTGGTAAATAACCCTCTCTCTCTCTGTATGTATGTCCCCAGCCTCCTGCGGGACATTCTCCTGCGCTGCTACATCCAGCCGAACCTCTTCCGGTCGCCGGACGCCGTGCCGTTCCTGAGCTTCCTCTTTGAGCTCCACTTGCCGTTCGTGCGCGACATTAACGAGACGATCCGGAACCAGATCCCGAACCAGCGCCGCTCGATCCTCAAGAAGTACGGCAGCATCTACTTTAAAGCGTGGGTCGGCAGCGCGGTCGGGCCGGCCCGTGACGCGCTCGAAGAAGACTGCGTCCAGCGGTTCGTCCGCGACGCAGTGCACGCGAGCAGCACGACGCTCTTCACGGCGGTACGGAGTGTCCTCCAGATCTTCTTTGAGAACAAGCGCCACTCGGGCGTCGACGAGATGCTCTTCCACGTCTGCAGTCCGATCCTCTGGCGTGGCGTGAAAGCGCCGAACGACTCAGTGCGCCGCCAAGCCGCCGTGCTGCTCTTTGACGCGTTCCCACTGCGCGACCCGCAGTTCAACAATGAGCAAACCGACGTCGCGCTCCAGCGCCAGTTTGACGCGTTCGAAGAGCTCTTGGGGGACCCACACCCGGTCGTGCGCATCGCAGCGGTCCAAGGCGTTGCGAAAGTGCTGTCTGTGTACTGGGAACTGCTCCCAGCGGAGACGATCCGGTGCTTTGTCTCGAAGCTCCTGGTCGACCTCGTGCACGACGCGGCGTCCAGCAGCGTCCGGGCCGCAGTCTTTGAAGGCGTCCAGTTCATTCTCGACAATCACAACTCGCACGCGATCCTCAAGCCGCTGCTGCCGATGGTGCGACGCCGCGTGTGGCTCTTGTAGAAGGGTTGTGGGGAGGCTCCGGAGCTGACGCTCGTGTGTGTGTTGTCCCTATCGCTGCAGCTTGCACCGCTCATGAACGACCGGAACGAGCGCGTCCGTGCCGAGTTCGCAGCGCTACTCGTGCGCATCAAGAGCATCCGGAACCTGCACTTTTACGACGTCGTGCCGGTCGACGACTTGCTCGCGCGGCTCGTGCTCGACAAGGACTGTCTGCTCGTGCGCAAGCAGCTCGTGTCGCTCTTCCTCAACTCGTACTTTCCGCAGAGCGTCGGCGGGTCGTCCCAGGTCGCACGCTGTCTCGCACTCGTGAAGAAGAGCCCCGAGGCCGCTTTGGTCTTCTACGGCAGTGTCGCGGACCACGCGTCCGTCGGCTCGGTGTGCAAACTCTCGGCGCTCCTGCTCCGCTGCTCGCTGAACTTTGTCTCGAAGCGGCTGAAGAAACACGCTGACAACGGCAACGACAGCGACAACGACAGCGACAAGGCTGAGAACGACGACAGCGACAACGACAATGACGACGACGACGACGACAGCGGCTTTAGCGTGGTCGGGCAGATTGTCGTGCTGGAAGTGATTGCGAGTCTGCTCAGCAGCGTCCATCGCAAAGTGATGACGGACCCGCGGTACGCCGAGTGCAAGGCGTTCGTGGCCGAGCAGCTCCCGGTCGCGTCCATCGAAGCGCTGCTGCGTGCGTACAGCGCTGCTGACGAGCGGCCACTCGACCAGGAAGCGCTGAGTGCGGTGTGGAAAGTCGTCGGGCTGCTCGGAGAGCTGAGCGAAGGTCCGCTCATGGAACGGCTGGTCGCGCGGCTCCTGGCCATGGACGAGAGTTCGAGCAAGCGGCTGCTCGAGTCCATGGTGTTGTGCCTCGCCAAGTGGGAGCAGCTGCCGTTCTTTGTCTCGAAGCTCGTGCAGTTTCTCCACCAGTGGAAAGAGCACGCGACAGTCGCCGACAGCACCTCGACACACGCAGCCGCCAAGAAGAAGACGAAGACAACCAACAAGAAGAACCACGAGTCGCTCAACCCGATCGTCGTGCTCGGCGCCGTCGAGTTCCTCGTCCAGTCGCCGGCAGTGCGCTGTCCCAAGCCGCTCGTCGACCAGCTCTTGTCAGCGCTCCAGCGCTGTGTCGCGCCTGTTCTGGACCTCGACGCGGTCCAGTTCTTGGCGCTGTACAAAGCGAACGCGTTCCGCATCCTCCGGCTCCTCGAAGTCTTTGCGCGCTTCACTGTCCTCGCTGAGAGCGCGAGCGTCGTCGACCGCGCAGCTGTGCTGACCGACAAGAGCGCAGTGAAGCGCGCTGAGCTCGCGGCGCTGCAGCCGTCCGCGCTCTTCACACCGCCAGAGGCACTCGCAGCACTCTCCCAGTGGGTCACGCGGCTGCTGCCGGCGTTCCGCGACCTCGTCTTCGACGCGAATATGGCGAGTTTGGGCACGAAGCGCCGTCGCGGCAAGGCTGGCGACGAGGACTTGTCGCTGTCGCCGCTCGAGCAGCTGCTCAGTCGCTGGCGGAACCTCTTCTCCCTCCTTGGCGTGCTCAGTGCCGAGTGCGTCGCGTTTGCGCTCGAAAGCGAGACTGCGAGTAGCGACGATGCGGCTGCAGAGTTTACAGAGGGCTGCGTGGACGACTTTGTGGAAGCGCTGGACGACGCGCGCCACTTTGAGCGCGTCGTGTTCTACCAAGCGTCTCAGTTGCTCTACTTGCTCACGACTGTGACGCACAGGAAGACGGCGGCGACAAAGGCAAAGGAGATGATGACGCAAGAGAGGCGTCTGCTGCTTACAGCGCTCGACCGCTGGACGACCAAGCTGCGTGAAGCACTCGAGCGCGCACACGCCAAGTACGAGGAGAAGGCGACAGACCTCTGGCTCGCACTGGCGCCTACCATCGAGGCCACTGCGCCACAGTCTGTCGCGTAATTGAAGTGGACGACGTCGTACTTAGTCGAATAATGAGCTCGCTTCATTCGCGTTTGAGCTCTTGGTTATAAACAATTGGGTTGTTAAAAATACCAGTAAATAAGTCCACACTCACGCATCGCTCCGCTGCTTGCGGAACATCTTGCTGAGCGTGCGGTTCACGAGGTCGAGGCACGGCGCCGGCTTTGCGGGCTCGGCCGGCGACACTTCGAGCTCCTTCGAGGCGGCAGTGTGGGGCGCTGCAGCTGGGACGACTGTGCGCACGACCGGCGACCCGATCGCTGCGGGCGTCAACGGGCACCACGACGTTCGCCGTGACGACACCGCCAACGACAAAGCCGACGACGACAGCATCTCGTGACGCAGTGGCGTCGACAGCGCCTGAAGCTCCGGCGCTGACAGCGCCAGTGCAGCGCCGCTCACAGGCGTCTCGTCTGCCCACTCGTTCTGGTTGTCGAGCGCCGCTGGGTCGACGTCGACGCCCGCGAGTGCACTGTGCTGCAGCAGCGCCTCTGCGCTCGGCCGCACGGTCGGGTCCAGCACAAAGATCTGCGCGAGCAGATCTGCGACCGCCGGCTTGTCTGTTGTGTCGACGTCGAGCTTCGCGAGCACGTACGCCATGCCAAAGTCCTCGAGCAGCCGGAAGTGGTCGTCTCGTCGCATTGGCTCACGGAACGGGTACCGACCTGCGACCATCGCAAAGAGCATGACGCCGAGCGACCAGACGTCCGCTTTGATCGGGTCAAAGTGTGTGGCTGGGCTACTGTTGGTACTACTGACTGCGCACACCTCTGGCGCCATGTAGTGGACTTTGCCGACAGGCGACGGGAGGAGCTCATTGACGGAGGTCGTGAGCCCAAAGTCGCACACTTGGCAGCAGTCGCGGGCGTCGACGAGCACGTTCTCGAGCGACAGATCGCGGTGTGCAATGCCGTGTGTGTGCAAAAACGCGACTGCGAGCAGCACTTGTTTAAAGTAGCGCAGCTTGTGGCGCATTGAGAGTGTGTGTCGTTGGGCGTTGACAACGCCCAGTAGCTCACCGCGCGCACAGTACGCGAGTACGAGGTGCACTGCGTCGCCGTCAATGAACGCGTCCCGCATTGGCAGCACGAACGGGTGGCCACCGAGTGCCTGAACCTTGAGGTTCGCCTGGAGCTCCGCAAAGATGTCTTCGTGTACGGGCGATTGGGAGTCCTTGGCGCGGCGGCGGCCAGCGAGTCCGAGTTCCATGCGCTTGACAGCCACGACGTCGCCGCTCGCGCGGTGGCGGCAGCGGTCTACGCGTCCAAAGAGCGCGGGTGCGACGGTTGCGAGCGTCTCGTACTGCTCCATTGCTTGCTTGAAGAGGTGAAGTGGATGTCGAAGTCGAGGTGGTGAATGAATGAACAGCTCTTGTGCACTTGCGAGCCAATTAGAGAGTGAACAGAATCGTCCGCATTTTGAACAGCCACCAAAAAATGAAACGGTTCAGAGAGTGGGACTTGAACAACTTTTTGAAAACAAGAGAATGATTTTGAAAGAAGTTTATCCACCTAAATTGAAAGATCTACTTTCAATAGTGAAAGCAAGAGAAGGAGTTTGTGGGAGTTGATAATTGATAAAAGCATGCACTTTTCAGCCAGTAGAAGTGAAGGAGCTTCTTGCTGTTGAGAGGCACTTTATGTGCGCGCGCATGAAGCAGCGAGAGATCTGGATTGCGCTCAATTGCTCTCAATAAGCTCGCTCGGATGCGGATGCACGAGAAGTGGGGCGTGACTAAGCGCGAGCCCTACCATGCTTGCTCCACGCTTCAAACTCGGGTCCAGCGCAATCCTCACCACATCTTTTTGGATGTGTGTACATACAGTACTGAAGAGTGTTCAGTGTAAAGAAATGGTACTCGCTGCCCATACAAACTTCTACACAAAAGCTTCCAAACATGCCGCCACCTTCCACTTCCTGTCTGAACAAACTTCCACACAAAAAGCTTCCAAACATACTGCTGCATTGAGAGTTGGCCAAGCTCTCAGCGCGCCATTCATGCAGAGATCGCTCAGCTTGCTAGCCAGCCAACTCACATTGAGTGGCAGCTCGCTGTTTGTACACAAAGCGTCAACCCGACGAACGTCAACACGGACGACAAAAGTCCCAAAGAGCAGACGCGACGGACATCGCCGGCATTTCTGTAAATATGCTTTCCACAACGCAAAGCTTCACTTTACACAATCCATGGATTCCATTTATCTCAAAATTCTGAACCTGATGGCCGCCATCGTGATGACTCTCAGTCACACGCTGCAAAGCAAAGCAGAAGGCGTTCATCGTGTGTGGCGAGCAAGCAAGTTGCGTTCGAGTCGTTCAGACACCCTGCTGTTGCAAGCGAGCTGTTGCAATCGAGTGCAATGTCGAAGTTGTGCAGCGCTTTTTGCAGCAAGCAAGTAAGCTTGGAGATTTACTCAGCGCACGAAGCGACACGACAGCAGAATCCAGTCAGACGACTGGTCTTCCCACCACCAACCACATCTGTGCGGCAACTGCCCGTGAGTGCTGGCAAGATCGAGGAAATGGGGCGACCCTTGAAACGAACTGACTGGCGCTGACTGGCGACGTCGACGACAGGAAGGTCTCGCATTCGCTTGGCGAGCGAGCACACTCCCGAGTCGTCGAGGATCGCGATCATTGTCGCGCTGATTCACGCGCCGCAGCCGGTGAACCGCACAGCATGGCGTCTTGGCCTTGTCAGGAGGGTTTGAAGATCCGTGACATCAAGCGTTGCGTACGTCGTCGTCGTCGCCGCCACCAACCCGTTGAAGAACGCGTGAGCGAACGTCAATGTTGTCACAAGATACCCCAACCGTTTGCGTCGTACGCTTCGACAGCGAGAGACGCGAATCGCCTTTGCCTTGGATCGCTAGCCACTTGAGACGACGCCAAGCTTGCGCGAGCCATCAACCCGATTCGGACTCACTGTTTCTACCAGAAGAGCTCACGGATTGGTGCATCGTATTCGTCTGTGTGCTTCTCTTGGCACACGCTATGGAATGCTTGGGACTACAGCAGTAACGCCCCTGTGCCCCTCGACGTCACCGCGATCGTGCACAAGATCAATAAGCCTTTGACTGTTCTCATCTGACACACAACCAGCTCGCGCTGTTCGCTGAGCGTCGCGACGACAACATGATCCAGGTGAGGGCGGCATGGTCCCCTCCACCGAGTTGCCGCTTTTCGATTTTGAGCGCCATGAACCGCGCTCGCGGCGCTTGAAATCGGTGCCACGACGACTGAAATCGGTGCCACGACGACTGAAATCGGTGTCACGTCACCTGCGCGAAGCTCCAAGGTCGCGGTCGGTTGCTGAACTTCGTGAGAGAACGTCGAGCGAGCACTCGAGCTCCAGCTCTCGACTCCATTTTTGGCGACATTGTCTTTGCCAGCTCGCACAAGGATTCTCGTACTGGTGGCACTTTGAGGGAGGCTTGAAGGCAGAACGAGAACTGAACAAGTCTGGTTCAGGAACACCAACTCGTGGACGCACTGCTCCGCCGCCACGACTAGCCAGCATTACTGTCGCTTGACTTGTTGGCACAACAGACACCAGTCCCTGCTCAGCTCAGCCAACGTACTGGTTTTCGTATAGAATTTAAATCGCACGAAATCCCACGAACCCTTACAAATCATCTATACAATGTCCGACTCTTCTACGAAAGCATGTGGTTCGAAACCGCCACATCCAAAACGTCCAGTGTAGGGGTCGGGTTCCGAGGAGGTCGGTCGCCGCCTGCCTCACAAGCGCGTGAGCGAGGCGCTCCCTCTCACTCTCGGACCTCCACGCGCCGACAGCAAAAGAAGCCCGATCGTCTCTCTTCGCAGGCTTCGTCATGCAGCAGCCGCCACAACCGCCACCGCGGTCGCCGCCACCCGTATCTGCCGTGGGTGTACTCTCGAAGCGCAAGGGTGTGCGTTACGCCAGTGATGGACAGGTGCTGAGCTGTCGCTTCTGCGAGATTCTGCGGCGCCGTGACGAGTCATTTCTTTTCGAGGACGAGCGCGTCGCTGTCTTCCGCCCGCTGCGTCCTATCGCTGCGTCCCACATCCTCGTCGTGCCGCGTGCACACATCCGCAACGTGCACTTGCTCGCGAGCGACCACGAAGCGCTGCTGCGCCACATGCGCCGCGTCGCTGAGCGTGTACTCCTCGAACTAGCAGAAACCGATAATACCAGAGACGGCGCGATCAAAATCGGGAAAAACGAACCTAACGACGAAGATGACGACCGAGATGCTGCTGGCGGGGACAACCCAGCCGCGCGTCCGCGACGCAGCGCGAAACTCTCGGACGCGTCCTCGAACGGCACGGACCACGAAGACGAAGACGCGTGCGTGGCCCCGCAGCTCAACCAGCACCAGCACCAGCACCAGCACCGTAGCGGAAAAGCGGCTGCGGCAGATGAGACGCGCGCGTCGTCGCTCAAGTTCGCGTTCCACGTGCCGCCGTTCAACAGTATCGACCACGTGCACATGCACGCGTTCCGCGATGAGCCGCGTGAGCGCGTGGGCGTCTTTGGCCGCGTCAAATACCGCACCGAGTCGTGGTGGTGCCGCTCGTACGACGCGGTGCTCGCGCGTGTGCGGGCCACCCAGCACCTCGGCGGGAGCACGAGCCGGAGTGGGAGCAGCAACAACAGCAGCAGTGTTAGTTCGCAGAGCCTCCGAAGCGGGAGCGACCCGACGCGTCCGCCTGTTCAAGTGGCGTCCCCCTCATCAGCACCAGTCTGTAGCTATTGATAGCGTACGTGTCCACTCACAGCGGCCACTATTTATTGCTTTCTTTTTCGTCAATCATGGTCACCGTCTTTTGACACACACAGCACGCAACTTGACGTGATCCGCCATTTCCTTTTTGCCGTTGCGCGGTTCCGTTCCTTTCCTTTCCTTTTCACTTACACACACTCCTCACTTTGTCCGTCCGTCTGGTGCTCTCAGACCGAGTCGGGTGACGTGCCGTAGTGGCGGCCGCCGAGCCGCACGCGCGAGAAGCCGAGCTGCGGCGTCGCTGGCTGCCACCCCGAGAAGATCGCTTCGATCTCCTGCAGGCTGCGCTGGCTCGTCTCGGGCAAATACCCCCACGCCAGCACGAGACCCGCGACGTTACACGCCAGCACCGCGCCGACGCAAACGCAGAGCGCGTGGAGCGAGTGCAGGTGCGTGCGGACGAGCGGCAGTGCGACTGCTGCGAGCACGCACTGCACGAGCGCATCGCCGACCACGAGCACGCTCATGGCGCCGAGCCGCTGCTTCACAGGGAAGAGCTCGCTCGCGACGACGACCGGCACCACGCCGAGTCCGAGCTGGTGGCCGGCTGCGAGCAGCAGCACAGACGCAGAGCCGTAGTCGGCGAGTTGTCCGTCGACGTTGGTCGCTCGGTACGCGCTTCCGAGCACGATGACGCAGCAGCCCACGACAACGTAGCAGCCGGACTGGAGCGCCACTTGCCGGCCACGCACGTCGATCAGCACGAGACAACAGACGGCGCCAATGCCGGCTGCGAGCCAGAGCGCGGCTTCCGCGCACAACAAACCCGTGTCATCGCCGTCGAGAGCGACGCCGAGCAGCGTCAGCTCGAACGCTGCTGGTGCGTTCTTCTTGGCGGCGCTCAGCAGCACAGGAGATACCAGGACGCTGCACACAGCACGCAGCATAAAGAGCGCACTACAGAGCAGCAGCGGCCGCACGAGTCCGCCACTGTGGGGTCCTGTGTGGTGTTGCGCCGCCAGCACGTTCGCGTGCACGACTGCGTTCACTTGGTACTCGGCGTTCGTGTAGCTGCCGCTGTAGAGCCGCGCGAGGACCTCGAACGCAGTCTCGCGGTCTTCGTGGCGCGTGATGAGCCACGTGGGTGAGTCCGGCAGCCGTTGCATTGCGAGCAGCAGAGCGAGACCTGGTGCGAGACCAGCGAGTGCGAGCACCTTCCACTCGCTCAGGCTCAAGCCCACGTACTCGCGGCTCAGTGCGAGGAAGAGCGCGCAGAGCGCCAAGTAGCTGAGCCGGCCGACGACTGCAAAGACCGCGAGTGACCCGACCACGCAGCCGCGAGTGCGCGCAGCACTCACTTCTGCCAAGTAGATTGGCGCGACGACGCTCATCATGCCCGCAGCGACGCCGAGCAGGTACCGCCCGACCACGACTGTGATCTCGCCGTACGCGAGTCCGACGAGCAGCCAGCCGATCGCGTACGGGATCGCTGCGAGCTCAAGCGCACCAGCGCGTCCCAAGCGGTCGCCCAGGTACCCAGCGACTGCAGCGCCGAGCACGTGACCGAGAAAGAGACACTGCGTGACGAAGAAGCGCGCGTGCGCGTGGTCGCCGCTAAAGATGTCGACCTGCATGTCGTAGAGACGCGCAGGGGAGACGGGGAAGAGCGTCGGCCATGCTGCGCACACAGCGGCGCAACCGACTGCTGCCACGTGCAGTGCGAAGAAGCGGTTGCGCTGCTGCCACGGCCGCGCGCGCTCGCCAAAGTCCTTCCTGCTCGTGTGTGTGTATATATTCGTGTAGGGAGAGAGAGCGAGTGCGCGTGAGTTTGTACGTGACGTGCGTGCATGAGCGAAATGCTCTTGTTGGTGGCTGTTTGAACCACGCACGCACCGTGCGTTGATTGGCGTGCTCTCGCCTGGCGAAAGCGACACGTCCACGAGCTCCGCCGGCGCGTGTACGTACTGGTGTGGTACGAACGCAAAGTCGCTGCGCTGCGGGTCGCGCAGAGCGGCCACGAGGTTTCGCCACCCGCGCTTGGCCATGACGGCGCGGGACGAATGATCGATCTGATCTTCCGCCGCTGTGGACTGGAAACCAACCCGACGACTGGGAAGCGCCTGCAGGCATACTCCACGCAAGGTAAAAAAACGCCACGAAGGCGAGATGCCTTGCAATCGAATTTAGAACGTTGTAGCTTGCAAGCATTCGGTTCGATCGAAAGTGTTTCAAGATTGCAAGCTACGAGTTTGACCTGTAAATGCCCACGCCAGTCAATTTCCAAGACGGCACACACATGTTGGGCGAAATGACAGCGCGTCCGATGAGCTCTGCCGACAGCAAGGCGTTCGTCGACGCGCTCTACCGCAAGGTGCTGCTGGCCGTGAAGGCGTCGAACGCGATCCCAAGCGAGGACGACGACTTCCACTACCACAGCCGCTTCTCGGCACCTTTCGCGTCCCACGTCGCTGGACGTGGTGCGACCGCCGAGGCGCTCGTGTGGCAGCTCACGCAGACGGTAGCGACGAAGCGCAGCAGCGGTGACAACAACAACGATGACGGCGACGAAGAGGGAGACGAAGAGCAAGACACGGCGCTGTTTGAAGGCCCTGAGCCGAAGGCGCGCATCACGGACGTCGTGGACGCGCTGCTGGACGACGCGGCCAAGCAGCTCGAGCTCTTCCAGCGAGGCGGCTCGGCCGCAAGCACCAGTGCGCCAGGACTGCGTCCGCTTGAGAACAAGCCGCTAGGCTTTGGCAAGAAGCAGAGCAGCAGTGAATCGACAGCATCTGCGACGCTTGCTAGCAACGGCAACAGCAGCAGCGCGAGTGCCACGCCGCGTGGCGACGCGAAGCCGCAGGACGCGTTCGACGAGCGCATTGACAACTCGGACGCGCCGTTCGTCTCGAAGCTGCGGGAGAAAGTGCATGCACTGCCGGGTGTACCGCCAGCCCACAGCAACGACGACGAGGACGAGGACGCGCTGCAGCGGCAGCACCCGTACTACGCAGAGGTGAAGGCACTCAAGTACACCGAGTGGCAGCTCGCAGCGGCAGACGCAGCGACCGCGTACAAGAAGGTGCCGGTCGAGCACGCGTCGTACGTGTGGGTGAACTCGGACGAGACGCTCGCAGCGATGGTGGCGGCGCTCAGCGAGCCAGCTGTGCGCGTGGTCGCAGTCGACCTCGAACACCACAGCTTCCGGTCATACATGGGCCTCGTGTGCCTCATGCAGATCTCCACTGCGACTGCAGACTTCCTCGTCGACACGCTCGCGCTCCGTTCGAAGCTCCAAGTGCTCAACCGCGTCTTCTGCGACCCCGCGAAGGTGAAAATCCTCCATGGCGCCGACATGGACATTCTCTGGCTCCAGCGGGACCTCGGGCTCTACGTCGTCAACATGTTCGACACGGGCCAAGCCGCACGGCTGCTGCAGTACCCGCGCTTCTCGCTCGCGTACTTGCTTAAGCGCCACTGCAACGTGGACGCGGACAAGCAGTACCAGCTCGCAGACTGGCGGACGCGCCCACTGGACGCCAACATGGTCAAGTACGCCCGCGAAGACACGCGGTACTTGCTCTTCATCTACGACGCGCTCAAGCACGAGCTGCTGGCAGCGAGCGACAAGACGCGCGCGAGTCTGCTCTACGAGACGCTCCAGCTCTCGAACGCGCTCTGTCTCCAAGTGTACGAGAAGCCGCGTGCGCGCGACGATGACTGCGACGCGCTCAGTGACCGGCTCAAGCGGACAGTCGGGCTCCCCGAGCTCTCGCCGCTCCAGCGACGCGTGTTTGCGCTGCTCTACTTCTGGCGCGACCGTGTCGCTCGCCAAGAGGACGAGTCCACCGGCTACGTGCTGCCGAACCACGCGCTCATGAAGCTCGCCAAGGCCGCGCCGACCAAGGCCGAGCAGCTCTTCCGTGTGTGCAACCCCGTGCCGGCGCTGGTGCGCAAGTTCGCCCACGAGCTCACGTCGCAGATCAGTGCGGAGAAGGCGAAGCTCGCAGCGGAGGACGCGAAGCTCGCAGTGCTGAGCGAAAACGCGCGGACTGACAGCGCTATTATGGCGGCAGGGGTGGTGAAAAACACCAACACTCACTGGCGCGCGTCGGATGACGAAGCGGGCGCCGCGATGTTTGCGTCATCAAGCCACATGAGCGAGTACGCGGGCTGGCAGCGTGGCAAGCGGAGCGCCAAGTGCCTCGCGGATGCTGCGAGTGCGAGTGCGAATGCGACCGACGGCTTGCGTGCGAGCTTCGCAGCGTTGCCGACCACTGCAGCTGCGCCACTAGCGACTGCGGCAACGAACGTGACGGAAGCGACGACGCTCGAGCGCGTTAATGAGCTCGTGGCGCGCATCGCGTTTGTCGTGACAGAGAACGATCAGCCACTCGACGGCACGGTGGCGACCGGACCAGCACCAGCTGCTGTCGTGCTGTCTGCGCCATCGCATAGCGACGCGTTACCGCAGTCGATCGCAGAGACGTACAAGATGGGGAACCGTGGGAAGCGGCGAAAGGTGCAGCAGTCGGATGACGCAATCGTAACAGTCGCGGTGCCGACTGGAGAAGGCGATGAACCAGGCGCAGTAGGGAACGCGACCGCCTTCCAGGCGTTTGATTACTCGGCCGCGAGTGCGCAGGTGGCGAGTGCGACGTTCAACATGGCGGACGCGACGCGTGCGAACCAGCGGCCGACTGGCAAGAAGAAGCGCGGGGCCGGCGCAGCTGGCGGTCGCGGAGGGAGCTACAATCCGTTCGTGGCGATTCGGGGTGCGGCGGGCGACAATACGGCAGCAGACGAGGAGATGAGCGGCGGCGCCAAGAAGGCGGTGAAGCGCATGCACCACATGCCGCGTAGCGCCACGTTCCGATAGGCGTCCGTCCATGTGAGAGGAAGAGGAGAGGAGAGAACCGAGCAGGTAGAGCATCCATCCATCCAGTAGACGGCAATGGCGGCCACGAGTCGGGATTGTTCAGTTGAATTGCTTGATAGTGCAAAAAGTCAAGAGGAGTCGACTCCTCTCTGAAGAGCTCCGCTAAAGTCCGAGCGAGGTCGAGTCGCTCTGTCGGTTTCGATACATTCTTCAAGTCACTCTTCGCCCACTCTCCGATTTGCGCGGGCCAACTGCACACACGCAGACAGGTTCGACGCGACGTGACGTGACGCAAGACGCACAGGATAGGTGGTGGGGTGACGATGGCGAAGGTGCAGGCAGACGACAGCAAGAAGCGCGCACGTGCGCCGGCAGCAGCTGCGCGGAAAAAGCCCGCGAAGAAGGCGCCAGAGCCGCAGGAGCAGACGGACGAGGACGCTGAGAGCGACGCCCACACGAACGCGGACGCTTCCAACACTGGCGACGACAACACTGGCGACGAAGTCGACCTAGAAGAAGGTGCGGGGTGGGGGGATTGTTAATAGCCAGTTGGTGGGCGTCCCAGAACTGACCAGTCCGAGTGGCCACGTTCCGCAGCCGACAGCGACAGCGACGGCGGCGCAGACAGCACGCCCGTGAAGCGCCAGAAAGCCAAAGCGGCGCTCAAGCCGAGAGCGAGAGCTAAACCTGCACGAAAGCCGGCCGCGAAAGCGCCTGCGGTCAAGAAGCGCCGCGTGCGGTCGCAGGAAGACAAAGTCCAGGAGAACGCGCCCATGAACGAGCCGTTCTTTGTCGAAACTGGCAGCGACTGGAGCGCCACGGACGTTGATTTCGACGAGCTGCGCGTGTTGCGTGGGATGTGGGAGCTCCCAGCCGCGTGTCACATTCTGTGGCTGCTGCAGCACCCGCTCACGCTCCGCTTTTCGCACAAGCTCGTGGACTTTGAGGCGGCGCTGCTGAGCCCCGCGTCGAGTACGCTGTTTGAAGACGTGTTTACGAAACTGCTGCTGAAAAAAAGCGAGCGCGAGTGCCTCTCTGCGGGCATTGGCCTTAAGTACGAGTGGTGGAACAAGCAGCTGCGCGAGTACTACACAGCGCTGTACGACAAGTGGTACGCGCTCCTGCGCAAAGCCGGCGAGAAGGTGCCCGAGTCGTTCTCGGACGATGAAGACGATAGCGACGACCAAGACGATGTGGACGTGGAGCTCTCGGACGACGAGTGGATGGCGCTCGACATTCTCAAAGCCCGGCTCGAAACACTTGGGGCCGAGTGTCCGCTTAAAGTACGCATGCGTACTTTATGGGCGTAGGTATGAGGGATGGACGATCTCTCTGTCCACCACCTAGTGATGCTGACTGTGTTGTGTGATGATGGTGTATGCGGCTCTAGCACAAGTCGTTTGCGGATCTGTCTGTCGAGCTGCGCTGCAAGATGCTCCTGAACCTGTGCGAAGCGGTGATTGACGACCCGTCCAACACGTGCGTACTTAACGACGCGGGTCTCATTCTCGCACTTTAGTGGTGGTCACAATCACTCACCGTCTTTTATTCGGTCACATCCCGTAAACATTCTCCAGCGCGCACATGCGGATGATGGAAGAAGACGACATGCGCGTCGAGCCGCTCGGTCGGGACCGCGCGGGCAACTGCTTCTACTTCTTCCCGCAGTTCTACGAAGAGCGGCGGCTCTACCGGCTCGAGGTCGCGACGAACGCATGGGAGCTCTGGGCGAAAGGCGACGCGAGCTTCCAGGCGGCGCTCGCGGGGATGCGCGCACTGCGTGGCCGGAAAGTGCCCGGCGAACAGGAGCTGCTCGACCACCTCGAAGTGATTGTCGAACAGCTCAACGAAGAAGCGGTCGCTCGGGAGAAAGAGCTCGAGAAAGCGACGCGACGAGCAGTGCTCGAAGCGATCCCTCGCAAGCGCTCGGTGCGGATCCAAGTGAAGCAGATTGAGCAAATGGAGCAGCACGCAGCGGCGGTCGCAGAGAAGCAGCAGCTGACGCTTGAAGAGCTCGCGGAGCTCAAGCGCGCAGAGCTGCTGCGCCGAGTCGAGCAAGAAGCGCAACGCGAAGCCAGGGAACGCGCGCGGGAAGTGGAGCGCGCAGCTGCGGAGCAGCGGGAGAAAGAAGCCGCGGCAGCGGAGCGCGAGCTCCGACGGCAGCGGCGGCTCGAGAAAGAGCGCGAAGACGACGCGCTCCAGCAGCGTCAAGAGCGCGAGCGGCAGTTGGAGCGGGAAGCCCGGGAGCTCCGGGCCAAGCAGCGCAAAGCGGCGGAAGACGACGCGCAGCTCCAAGCCGACTTGGAGGCGGTCGCAGACGCGTCGGCGTGAACGAACCACCCACCACGTCCGACTCGCCCGTGAGGCTGGGCGAGAGAGGGGATAGATCCATTCACATAACACTGTAGATGCACTGTTTGAAACAGGGTTGACGACGTCATCATCATAGAAACCCTAGCGACAGTGATGGTCCCACACGTCACACGTCACACGATGGCTTCTCACATCACACGTGATGGCTTCTGACTTGGCTCGCGTAGCGGACTCTTCTGTGAGCACCGCACTCGCGAACGTGCGCTCAAGTGCTCACTGGTCCCGATGGTTTTCCCACCGACGCTCTTTACGCCACTCACGCTCGGCGGCGACGCCGTGCCCGTGCAGCTGCAGCACCGCGTCGTCATGGCGCCGCTCACGCGCTTGCGGTCAGGCGAAGCGGGCGTTCCACCTGCTTTTGCGGCCACGTACTACGCACAGCGCGCGACTGCGGGTGGTCTGCTCATCTCGGAAGGCACGTGCGTGAGTCCGACTGCGCGGGGCTACTTTGGCACTCCCGGGCTCTTCCGCGACGACCAGCTCGAAGCGTGGCAAGCCGTGACTGCTGCCGTGCACGCAAAGGGCGGCAAGATCTTTGCGCAGCTCTGGCACACTGGCCGCGTCGGCCACCCGCTCAACCAGCCGAACGGCGAGCTGCCCGTGTCTGCGAGCGCCGTGCCGATGGACGGGGTCACGAGCTCCGCGGTCACCCGCGAAGGCCGCAAAGCGTACGTGACGCCACGTGCGCTCGAGACGCAGGAGCTCGCTGGCATTGTCGAGGACTACCGTCGCGCTGCGGTGAACGCAGTCGAGCGCGCTGGCTTTGACGGCGTCGAGCTGCACGCGGCGAACGGCTACTTGCTAGACCAGTTTCTCTGCGACGGCGTGAACCAGCGCCTCGACGTGTACGGCGGCAGCGTGGAGAACCGCGCGCGGCTGCTCTTTGAGACGCTCGACGCGATTGTCGGCAGTGTCCCGCCGAGTAAAGTGGGGCTGCGGCTGTCGCCATTCGCCACAACGTTTGGTTGCTCAGACTCCAACCCGGCTGCGACGTTTGGCCATGTCGTGGATCGTCTAAGCCGGGACTACGCGCTCGCGTACCTGCACTTGGTGGAGCCGCGCGGTCGCCACGTCGCCAGCTCGGCGGTGCCGAACGGTGGCGTGACGGCGCACTTTCGGCAGCACTACGGCGGCGTTCTGGTCACCGCGTCCGGCTACGACCGCGAGAGTGCGCAGCAGGCAGTGGCGGATGGCGTCGCGGACTGTGTGGCGTTTGGCCGCGCGTTCCTCGCGACCCCGGACCTCGTCGCCCGCTTGCGTCTCGGAATCGCGCCGAACGAGCCGGACCCGACGACGTTCTACTTGGGTGGCGAACACGGCTACACGGACTACCCATCGCTGTCGGCTGATGACGTCGTGGTGCTCGAGTCGTAGTGCTGCCATCAAGCCATTGTGGGTACAGTCCGCGTACCCCTGCATCGTACCCGCAACTTCAACGTGTAACCTGTCACAGTAACCCTGGACCTGTCCAGGACCTGTCCTGGATCAGGTTGCAAGCCATACCAATCAAAATCCAAATCGAACATGTGGTTGCTCTCGTATGCATTGCTCATCGTCAATCATTCGCACACAAACCAAACTACCACACAAGCATCACTCCACAACAACAAGCGCACGCGATGCGGCGCCGTCGCATCATCATCGAGCGCCTTCCATTGGGCGACTCGGGCTCCCGCCTCGCAACTACCTCTGCGTCCCAGGACGTGAATACGCCCGCACAGATCCGTGCGAAGAGCGCGAACAACGCGCCACTGAAGAGCACCAGGTACTACGCACGGGCTATTCGAAGAACGGAGGGTGAGATCATCGCGAAGGTGGTGGGAACTCACTTGGATGCTTCTCTCTCTTCTGGCTCTGGCAGGCGGCGCGCGAGCAGCTCGCGGCGCTGCGAGAGGAGAAAGACCGGGAGATCGCGTACCTGCGCGGACAACTTAACGCGTACGCGTCCATCCCGTTGCCTCGAGCCAGTGATGCTGCGAGCGTGTGGGAGGAAAACCAGCAGCGCGTCTGCCTGTGTTTGTCTTCGGCGCACCACCGCCCGACTCGTTGAGCGAAGCGAGGGTCCCGGACCTGTCGTATCCGCTGCGCGCCGAGCTCTTCCCACCGCCACCACTGAGCGACAGCGGTGGCAACAGCAAAGCACATGCGGTTCCCATTCCAGACTTTACCGGAGATGTCGGCACGTTCGCTCTCGGCGTCGCCCCTCCGCCACATATGCAGCACCGCCGCCGCTGCTCACGGAAGACGCGCGCCAGAACGGCCAGGAAGAACAACAAGTAGCTCGGTCCACGGCGCATAGCAAGACGAGCGAGCGGACAAACTCTCATCAATCGATTCATACATGCTGCTGCATTCTGCGAGAGCTGGGGCCCACAGCGTCCACTTCTCAGGTTTGCCTTGTGTCTATGAACCTACTGGTGTCAGCTACATACCCATCTCTTGTCGAGCGACGCCAAGCTTCTCCCTCCGTTCGCTTTCAACCAGCCGCCCCACACTGCCGTCCGGTCAACAGATGCGTCACTCTGGCTAGCACAGCTGATTCTCCTCTTCGTGCTTGTTCGTGCGCTTACCCGTACGCATTCGCCTTGTGCTTGGGCACAAACTGGAAGCCCTCGGGCACCGGTCCAAGCAGCATCTCGGAGAGCTTGACCCAGTCGCCCGCACGGTCGCTCGCCATGAGCGTCTCGAGGTCGTTCCGGCCGTAGTACGGCGACGGACGGTCGTTAATGTGCTGCGGCAGGACCTCGAGCAGCCCGACCGGGATGTACCGGTACAGGAACGACTGCCACTCGAGCAAGTACCGGCGCGTGCGGTTCACGCCTTTCTGGTCCGAGCCCCAGTGCTCGAGACCAAACTTGACAAAGTCCCGGAGCAGATCGAAGCGCTCGGACGCCGAGATGTCCCAGTGCCGACGCTCCTTGATCTCGGTCGGCAGCCACGGCTTGATGAGCGCACCGCGGGCAAGCATACACGTGTCCAGCTTGCCGTTCGCCAAGTGCGCGTCAAACTCCTCGAACGACAGCACGTCACCGCCGCCGACAAATGGCGTCGACGACGCGGACGCGTCCTGTGCGTCGCTGCACTCAAAGACATAGTCCCAGTCCGCAGTCTTTGTGTAGCGCTGCAGCCGCGAGCGACCGTGGACTGTGATCGCGTCCACGCCTTGCACGGCACGAAGCTTGTAGTTCTGCACGACGCTCGCGTTCATGTACGCGGTCGACGCGCGCGCGCTCTGGATCCTGGGCACGAGCTTGTGGGCAACACGGTCCTTGTCGCTCCAGCCAGTGCGCAGCTTCACTGTGAGCCCGGGCACGCGTCCGTCGCCACGCTGGCGCGCACCGAGCTCAATGCCAGTGAGGCCGCCGGCAACGACTTCCACGACGCGCGACCCGCGCGTCATGAGCGCTGCGCCAGCGCCTGCGCGACACACAATGTCGATCGGGCAGCCCATGTTGAGGTCGATAAAGTCGACGTCCGTCTCGCGCGCCAGCAGCTCGCACACGCGCGCGAGTTGGTCGCCGTGGCCGCCGGCAATCTGGACGCCAAACACGTCTTCGCTCGCGTGGCGACGCAGCAACGCCCACTCGGACTGCTGCGCGTGGAGCAGGTTCGTCGCCATCGCCATCTCGCCGCACGTAATGTCGGCGCCAGTCTGCTTGAGCAGCCGACGGAACGGGAGGTTCCCGACTGTCGTGAGCGGCGCGACGTAGATCTTGCGCGCAAAGTCCACGGGCTTGCGCTCGGGCAGCAGCGGACTCTCGCTCGCTGGCTCGACTGCGACAGGCTCGGACTGGAGCACTGCAGCGCTCTCCGCTGTCGCTAGACTAGCGCTGTCGTCGCTCGTGGGTGGCTGCTGCTGACCGCCTCCGCCTCTCTTGTGGTTCTTCTTGTTCTTCTGTCCGAGTGACTGGAACGTGTACGTGTTCTTGCGCAGCTGCGTGCGCACAACGTGCGTGAGTGCGTTGCGCTCAAACGGGATCCCGTCCGTGGCGCCGTCTTCGCCAGCGGCCTGTGCGCGTGCGAGTCGCTCCGTGTCGACGACGTTCTCGAACGTCCCATCCTCTCGCGTGCGCACGTGGGCGCCTGCAAAGCGGCACGCGAGCCCAAAACGACAGCGACCGACGCTGTCGAACACGGGACAGGACGTGCCGAGGTCCTTGAGCTTGCGCCGCATGTAGTCGCCCATGTCGTGGCTGAACTTGCATGTGTCGCCGTACGGACAAGACTCGCCAGCGGCCACAGGCCGGCAGAGCAGCTCAGCGGGGTCCTCTGGTGCGTCGATCGGCCGCTTCTTGAATGTCCCACGCTGCTTCTCGCGCTCCTCGCCGTCTTCAGGTGCAGGCGGCAGCGGCACAATGGGCTTGAGGAACCTGCCGTTCACAGAGGAAGGTGGAGGTGGGTAGGGTCAGCATTCGCCATCAACGTGAACAGTTCATAGTGTGGAGTGCGTCACGCACTCAGTCTTGATAGGCGCCTCGCCGATGAGGCGCGCAGGGCGAGTGGGTGCATCAGATGCCGCGTTGTCGGCAGCTGACGGAGCGGCAGCGGCAGGTGGCGCCTGCGGGGTCACCGCCGTCACAGCGAGCGGCTCTTGCTCCATCGCTTTTGAATGGTCAGAGCAAACAAATTGTTGCGCAGATTGGCTTTGCTAAAACAGTGCTAAAATCTGTAGAAGCCTCTGATTGGTTAGAACACAAATCTGTGGAGAAGCACAAATCTGTGGAGTCAAAGGACTCACACTGGAGCAAACTGTTGCCCAGGTCTTCTCGTCGTCTCCTCATTCTACTTGGGCTGTGCTCGTGGACGTTGTTCCGTTTGACCACCTGGTGGGACTCCAGATCGTTTGTTGACGGTACCGCCGTCAATGTCGTCACGGTCTTCGTCGCTGTGGCAACTGGAGGCGGGGTCGAGGCTTCTGGTGTCACGGTTAACGTCGCGACACTCCTTACCAAGCACTCTGCCTTGATCGTGTTCTTGATAGAGCAATCTGTCGTGTTCATGTTCAGGCACGTCACTGATGTCATGGCATTCGTCTAAGTTCGAAGCTGCAGTGGCGGCAAAGCTGACACCGTCAACCTCGACGACATTGGCTGACAGAACGTCCCTGCGTTGAGGCACTGTCGCCAAGGCTCGAATCACAATCCCTGGCTGGAAGTCGACCTTCACCTTGTGCCGACAATCACGAACTTGATCAAGCAGTCCAGGACGTCACGAGCGGGACACAACACCGTCAGTTCAAGTCCCCACTCGCAATCGCGAAGTCCAGGCCGACTGGAGGGCTGTACGCCGTCAGCCACGGACTCGGCCACGTCAGTTCAAATTCCCGAGTGGCTGCACGAACACTGGAAGGAAGGGTGTACTGTACTACGCCAGACGCGACAGTGGACGTTGTGCGAAGCGGACCACAAGCAGCTCCGTCGCTTCCTCCAGATACGAGGATCACTGGCAGCTCAGCCGAGCAGTGGACTGATAGACCAGATGTGTGTGTGTTTCCCATAGCGGTAGTCAGTCAGTCTGTCGTCTCTCGTGCTAGTAGTCTGGTGGCGGTGCGTCTTTGCGCGAGTCCTCTCGCCGCCACGGCCGCGTCGTAAACACACGCTCCTCCATGAAGTCGCGACACGTGAGCTGCGCTGCTGGATCAGCGCGTGGGTTGAGCACCTGCTGCGGCTTGGCTCGCAGGAAGTAGGGCATCGACATGCGACGGCTGCTCTCGTCCGCCACGACGACGGCCGGCACACGGTGAAGCGGCGCCCGCAAGAGGCCGTTCGTGAGGAAGCCGAGCGTCTCGCCGACAAAGACTGAGAAGTGGATCGTGCTTGCGTCCTGCTCCACGTCACTCCACGTCATGCGGTCGAGGTTCCACATCTGGAGCCCTGGTACAGTCGCGACTGGCGACAACGTGACGAGTCCCAGGTCTGCGTGTACGCCGCACGAGTGGTCGTCTGGATGCAGTGGCGGGTCGTCCGGCCGATCGCCCTTGTTGCGGTAGTTGTAGATGCGCAGCACTGACGGTCCATACTGGTTCGTGTAGTCCCGTGGACCTGAGTCTGTCGCTGTCGCTGGCGTGAGGTCGTCGAGCAGTTCGTCCAGGACCCAGCGTTCGTCGAGGTTCAGCACGTCGCACACAGCGCGCATACAGTCGCGCGCGACACTGTCGAGGAGATCGAGGAGCTCCAGCAACTGGGCCGCGAACGCGTCTCCGTTTGCGTCTCCTTTCTCAGTAAAGTACGACGGGGGCCACGGCGTGCCGCTCGCTGCGACGGGCCGCCGCAGCTGCAGGTACTCGCGGTTCCGGTCCGAGCTAAAGCCAACGTACCGACCTCGTGACACCACGGGGTGTGTCGCTGCATCGCCGCCAGGACGACTGTCGGGCGTCACTCGTGTCGTATCGACATAGTCGCGCCAGCGCGCCGCTGGCGGGAGTGCGAGCTGGGCAGCGAGCCACATCCGTACCGCACGGAACGCGTCCTGTGGGACTTGTGCTTGCGCTGGCGTGACTTCGAGGCGCGCAAAGCCCCACGTCTGGAGGTTGTGCACGAAGCGTGCGCGTGCAAACTGGCGCTCGACGGAGTCGGTGCGGGCCGCGAGCGCGCGTGCCGAGACCGCAAAGTACGGCGACTCGTGCACGTCTGCGCGCAGCACGGGTTCGTGCAGACGCATCATGCTGCGCACGACGAGCGCAAAGTGCAGCACAGGTACGCGCGCGTCATCGTCGTGGAAGCGCTGCTGGATGCGTGCAGCCACCGTGTTGAGCATCACGAGCGGGTACGGCGGCGAGTAGAGCTCGTCGGCAGGCACGACGGCAAAGACGCTCGCGCCAGACGGCACGCGGAACTCGTCACGCAGCCAGCGCTCGAGGTCTGCGAGGCGCGTACCGGGCTCTTGCTCGTCGCGCTTCGCGTAGAGCAGTGGCAGCTGGAGCTCCGAGCCGCGCGCGAGCGACTCGTAGTAGAAGACACAGCGCAGCGGTGGGCGGCGCGCCATCTGCTGCAGCGCACGCTCTGTGTGTGGGTCGCTGGGCAGTGGAGGTGGCGGAGGAGCAGGCGACGACGCGGCTTGGCCCATTGTAGGCAGTGTAACGATAGAGAAGTGAGGGAGGTGGACGCGAGCGACTTGAGCGGGGCAGGCGGCAAAAGTGGGAATGAGGAATCCTGGCGGTTGCACCCATGGACGTGGTACAGTACTGGGTATAGATAGGACCGAGTGAGCTCTTGCGCGTGGATGCAGCACACACAATGACTTGTGCGACATCGAAATCAAGCCATCTCTGCGAAATCTCACGGACATGGTGGTGGCATCTTTTGATGCTTCTCCAAGGATTCGACCGCCTCCTGCTGCTCTCTCATAGTGAGCGAATCAGTCGCACGTTCGTCCCCATCAAAACGCACATTTGGTCTCGCAGTTACGATCGCTGGTGTCTGCGTCGACACTGTCGACTCGACAGGTTCGCTGGGGCACCAATGCCAACCTGTCCGACTCGTAAAGGGTCGTACAGAGGCTGTGTGTAGCGGGGTGCTTCACAGCACTAAGACGAGGAGGCGTCAAGCGATTCGATCGCACACAAAGAGTCCGAGCCCACCGAGGCTTGTGTGTCGAAACGCGAGCGCGCGTGTTGCTTTCCAAGCAAAATGAACTCTGTTCATGCGCGACTCGCGCTTATTATGCATGTGGCCACCCCGAACGGGTGGCCACCAGCCCTCAAGCTAATAGCCCATGGGGGTCAAATGCAACATATGCATTGACGGTGTCGTCGCATCGCACTGGCAGCGAGTGACGCCATCGTCTTGTGAAACGGCGGCTCTCGCCCCGTTACATCACTCACCTCCAAGCTTCGAGACTGTGCGTCTCGAGCCGAAACCTTCGGCAGCGCGCAACAAGTTCGCGCCGCGCTCATCTCGAATCTTCGCCAGCGCAAAGTTCGAAAGACGATGACGACGAAGACGATCGCATCAAAGTCGACCACGACCGATGTCATCCGCGTCTGCTGTCCGTGCCACCGCCACCCGCGTTAGTGTCGACCACGACCACTGACGCCTGCGTCTTCTGCTGTCCCATTCCAGCAGTTCCTGCTGCTCCAGCCACGCGCCGACATGTCGATACACAAAGACCGCGACCGCGCGAGGACGACGACAGCGTCGAGCCGGATCGCAGCGACTACGCCCATTCAGGGTTGTTCCGGACAAAGTGCGCGATCGCTTGCGAGCAATCTGCCTGCACAACCGACCACGGTTCCCAAGTCGCTTGATCGTTTGGACGACTGCGCCACTTGACCAAGACTTCCGCGATTCCGCGACGACGACGAGCGTCCAGCAGTCGCTTCACATGCTCAAGATGATTGCCGGAGCGATCGATCAATGTCGACGGCGCTCTCGACGGACGGTGGATCGTCAAGCGGGTACGCTCGCGGCTGACTGGGACAGGCGAGTCTCGCGTTTGCTGAGAGCGAGTCGCCATACGACTTGGAGCCTCGACAGGCTCGTGCGATGCGTCGAGTCGACCTGGCGCATCGCCACCAAGATTTTCATCGTGCGTCTCTTCTGCCCCTGAACGCCGAGCGTCGTGCAGCAACTGTACCTGCAAAGACGCTCGCGTCTGAGGTCCATCACGCAACCGCGTGCTTCGTGTCGCCGCGTCACGAGTATGACTGGTTGGTCCATCAACAGCCGGAGCGACTTCATCAGCTCGACCGCTGCTCACTCGACAACTTCCGTTTGCGCTGTTGGTGCGTGCGCCCGACATACCGCTTCAGGCGGCTGACATAAAACGTCTTGTGCGTCGACATCGAGGTGGGCAGATCGAGCCCATACGAATTTCCGTTGCATGACGTCACCTTGAACGGGCCGACGTATCTCGGCTTCAGCTTTGTACTTCCCAAGCTTGAGACGACTTCGTCTGAAAGATTCTTCGTGCTCAATAGATCGTCGCCACCGACTTTGAACACCTCCATGTTCTTACGACCGGTCCGGTCTGCCGCTTGCTTCTGTGCGTCCTGCGCCGCGGCCATAGCGTCTCTCGCTTGGAGCAAGACACTTGCTCTTGTCAGAATAAACCGACCGACGCTCTTGCGCAGCGTCGCGGCGGTTATCGCTGCGAGCCAGGAGGCAAGCTCTTGCCGAGCCTCTCCCCCACCAAGACTGGCGTCACCACCGAGAAGGTGAGGGAGGCATGGCTGCCGCAGACCGTTCAGGTAGAACGGCGTGAAGTGCGTCGACGCATGAACACTGTTGTTCATCGCAAACTCGACCTGCGAGAGTATCGAGCTCCATCGCAAAGGTTCGGAAGCGCACACGCTACGGAGAATATCCTCGACGACGCGATTGGCTCGCTCGGTCTATCCGTCTGTCTGCGGGTTGTCGGTCGTCGACATCGCAAGCTCGGTACCGAGCAGCCCTCACAGCGCGCGCCAAAACGAAGCCGTGAATCGCGGATCGCGATCGGACACGAATGTCTCGGGCATACCGTGGGGACGGAAGACGTTGTCCATGGACACGTGGGCCGTCGCTTTAGCGGAAACGCTGGCGCGAACAGCCGCAAGTCGAACCATCTTGCTGAGCCTGTCGACGAACACCACAATGTTGCCATGCGCATCCTTCGGCAGACCGAACACGAAGTCCATGCTGACTGGCCGCCAGCAGTCAGCCATGACCAGCAAACTCCGCAACGGAGCCTGAGCGCGCGGAGACGCCTTGACGCGCTGGAACGTCTCACACGTCTGGACGTACCGCGCCTTACACTTGTACAGGTGTGGCCACCAAAAGCCCGCACAGACCGACGCGTAAGTCTTCTCGCGACGGAGATGGCCCGCGATCGGGGTGTCGTGCGCCTTGAACGCAATCTTGAACCGCAAGTCCACGTTCGCTGGGACGATCACGCGTGGTTCTTCCCCAACTGCGACTGCGAATCGCAACAACCCATCGTGGAGCGAGTAGCGGTGCAGCCGGGCACGCAGACGCGGCGGGAGCGACTCGCTCGGTCTCCCTCAGACCCAGACAGCGCCGTGATCAGCTGCGAGCACTGCTCGTTATCCGCGTACTCTTGGCGGATCAAGCCGAACACCTACGACTCAATCACAGAGACGTGAGCCAGCTCGTAATCCGGGCGTCGCGAAAGCGCGTCAGCGAGCACATTGTTCTTGCCCAGCTTGTACTCCACGTCAAACATGTACTCAGCAAAGAACGAAAGCCATCTCGCAATGCCTTGCGAGAGATGCGGCGACTGTACCGCAGTGCGCAAAGACGCATGGTCGGTGTAAACGACGAATCGGCGAGGAGGAGATGAACACAGAAATTCATCAACTCGAACTTCATCGCAAGGAGTTCCTTGTCGTGAACTGGATAGTTCTTCTCGGCCGCGTTGAGCTGCCGAGACTGGAACGATACCACTCGTTTGTGACCATCGTGGTCTGTCTGCAACAGTGCACAGCCGATCGCAAAATCGGATGCGTTGCACACGACGCTGAACGGCTTGTCGTCATCTGGCAGCGCCAGAACCGGCGCCACGAGCAGGCTTTGCTTCAGACTGGCGAACGCGGCCTCGCACTCGGGCGACCACGCCCACTCAACATCCTTCTTGAGCAGATCCGAAAGCGGACGCGCCATCTCAGCGTAGTTGGCGGTGTACCGGTGAAGGTAGTTCGCCAGCCCGAGCCACTTGCGCAGATCCTTGGAGCTTGCCAGACGCGGCCAGTCGACAATCGACTTGATCTTCTCAGGGTCTGCACGAACTCCGTGCTTGCCGACGAAGCATCCAAGCACCATGTGAAATAGTGAACCCCTGCCAGGCAGTTTGGAGATTTGGTTTTATTACATGTTGTAGAATTAGGGTGCACCACATTAGGATCAGATTAGGAGATTATTAGTTTTGGTAGGCCGCCCCCTATTAAGTTGGGGGGAGGTTTTTGAGGGCCGGCCAAAAGGCCAGCCCAACAATACA
>JAASGD010000062.1:0-44550 GCA_023334115.1 Globisporangium megalacanthum
CTCTCGTCACACAGACGACAGACAGAGGCGAGCGAGAGTGGATCGGACGCACCGCCATAGTGGATCACACCGGAACCGTCTGGATTCGCACGCTGGAAGAGTACCGACCACTCTTCTCGCACTCTATGGCAGTGGTCACACACACCACACACAGCATTAGCCCATCCATCCCACAGCACACACTCATCCATTCATCCACCCGTCCACACGTCCGCACCTTGACTGGTACTGGAGCCACACGCGCATCGTCGCGTCGAGGATGTCATCGACATGGAGCATCGCGTCGACTGGTGCGTGTTGGAGCTGCACGGACAGCGTGCTGTCGCGACGCCTCGCCTGACGCGATGTGAGCTCCTCTGCTGACGCTGCAAGCACTGTCGTGTCGCGCTCTGGCACCTGCAGCACGAGCAGCTGCTGACGCTGCGCTGGACTCGCGAGCAAGCGGCTCACCAACGGCTCGTCCACGAACTCCCGGAACGCAGTGACAGCCACCAAGCACGCGTGGTACGGATCGTCCCCAAGCCGGAGCTGGAGCTGCTCGCGCGGGATGAGGCGCTGGACGCCGAGGAGGTAGAAGTCGAGTGCCACGCGATGCAGTCGCATCGGCGGCGGTATCGGTGTCGGCTTCAAAGTCGCCGGACCCGCACGTATGAAGCGCAGGAACCACTGGATGCGCACCTTCTCTTGCGAGTGGTTGGCGGCTTCGCGGCTCGCGCTACGCACGAGTGACGCGAGCTTTGCGTGCGCAGCAGCCGAGAAGCCGAGCTCGACGAGGTACATGTCCTTGGCGAACGCTCCGAGTTCCTGGCGTGCGCGTCCAGAGTTGTCGTCGCGTGCGTCTGCGTGGACTTTTGCGACGTACAAGCGAGCGATCTCGCGGACCACTTCGCTTGGCGACAAGAGTGCTGTCGTAGTGGCGTGCGACGCGTCGTTGTCGCTCGAGACGGTCGACGGCGGAGCGTCAGACGTTGCCATCGACGACAGCTTCCGTGACGGAGTCACCGACACATTATCAGCAGCCGCGACAGCGACAGTGGCGTTGTGTGACGTCCGGACGAGCGCCAGCATCTCTTCTTCTTGGCACAAGAGCAGTTGGCGGACACGCAACGGGGTGACTGCACGCTTCGCCAGGCGCGTGCTCGTCTGCGTCGCCGTTGTCGCGTACTTAGTGCTCTCGAGCTGGAAGAGCAGTGGGTGGAAGTCCGACGCCGACAGGTCGGGGAGCATGGCGCGGTGGCGCACGAGGAAGCTCGAGAACAGCGTCGGATTCGCCTCGAGCGGGGCCATGAGCAGGTCCGGGTGCGTCGCGAACAAGCGCGTGACGAGCGCTGGCCGGCGCAGTGCGACGTCCAGGAAAAACTCTGGGTGGGTCTCCAGCGTCTCGCTCAGCAGCTGTGGCACGAGTGCGAACGCGAGCGCAAGCAGCGACGGCTCACCGCGCAGCACCAGCGTGAGCAGCTCAGGCGTCGTCTTGAGCGCGTGGCTCACAATCTCTGGCGCCGACAGCAACACACTAGCGAGCGTGGGTCGACACGACACGAGCAGGTCTGTCGAGATAGAAGGTGGGGGTGAGTATGGAGCCAGCACACAAGACGAGGAGAAAGAGAAGGGGACAGCGACTCATTACCTGAGAGGACCACGGGATTCGCCTGCGCGGCGTCCGCGAGCGCAGTCGGACGGTTCGCCAGCAACTCGGCGAGTGCACACGGGTGGCTCGCGACGAACTCTTCAAGCACAGCGGTCGTGTCTTTAAGCGTGTGGTGGAGCAGCGTGAGCAGCACGTCGCTGCGCTGGCGCAGCACCTGCGAGACGAGGAGGACGTTCTGCTCGAGGATCCGCGCGACGAGCGGTTGCGAGTCCTGTTGACCACCGTCGCATGGTGGCAAGAGAGAGAGAGAGGAAGAGTGTGGTTGGAAACAGTCCGAATGAGCACCCTCCACATACACACACACTCTCACCTGGAAGATGTGCGCAGTGAGGAACGGCGAGTGCCACAACACCGCGGCAAACTCGCTCGGGTGGCGTTCGATGAGTCGTTGAAAGATCAGCGGCTGGCTGGCGGCTGCGGACGGCGCTGGCCGCCGGACAGCAGCTCCACCCGCAGCGACCGCATGCGTCCCGTCTTCACAACAGAGCGGCAGTGCGGCGTCCATGAGGATCGCGTCCATCGCGTCGAGGTTTTCGTGGACAAACGCGCGGATGTCGCTCAGCCGTGCGGCCGCGATCTCCCGCAGCAGACGCTGCGTCTCGCTGCTATCGACGGCTTTCAGGAACACGTCGTAGAAAAAGCGCTTCTTCGTCGCGGGTGTCTCGTGCTGGAAGAAGTGCTTGAATACCTCGGTGCACGCGAGGCACGCGAGCAGCTCCATGTTGGAGCGCAGAAGCGCCAGGAAGAGCTCTTCAGTTTCGAGCGGCGCGTCGACACGGAGCTGCGGCAGCAGGCGGTCGATCTGCTCGCGGACGCTCAGCTGCGCGTCTGCACGGCGGCTCTCGGCGGTCTGGGCAGCCAGAGCCTGCGCTTGCTCGAGAGCGCGCTCGAGTGCCTGGCATTCTTCAAAGTAGAACCGTTCGCGACTCAATTGGGGGTCGTCAGCGGCGTGCGGTGGGGCACCAGTGGCGTCTGAAACGCTGCCCCTGGCTCGGACAAAGAGCCCCGACTCGAGCACGCAGATGACGACCTCAAGGACGCGCTCGTACTCTGGGAGGCGGCTCGTGAGCTTCTTGAGGCAGTCGAGCGCTATCACGACTGAGAGGCGGTTCGGGTCGGACGCAGCCACGAGCTTGCGCCGCAGAATGTCTGCCGATGCGAACGAAGAGAGTGAGTACGTACTGTCCAGTAGAGAGTGAGCCAACAGCACACACCACCGCTTCGCAATCGCAACGCGAACGAACGCACACGACTGCTCAATGTGGCGCGTGACCGACTTCCAGAGCGCCGCGACGTCATCTCGAGACGCGTTGTCCCTGCAGAGCCAGTCGTCAACAATGTCGTAGAGCAGTCGCTCTTGGGGCTGCGAGATGCTGTAGCGCACGCAGGGAGCAGACACGTGAGCACAGTCCATACAAGAGAGAGAGGGGGAGACGGAGGCACGTGTGCCATGCTGGACACGGCAGCGACTGGACGCTCACTCACCCGTCGTCGAGCGAGAAGAAGTGACGCAGTAGAAACGACGTCTTGCGCCGCATCGTGTCGAAGTCACTCCCATCGCCCGATAGACCCGACCGCGTCACGAACCGCTGGAGCTCGACGCGCTCGATCTCGTGCTGCGCGCGCTCCTTGAGCTGCTGGAGCGCGTCGACGTCGATGCGGTGCATGTACGCGAGCATACACGCCTTCACTTCGACGTGCTCGCGCGCCTGAGGGTTCACGTCGAGCGTGGTGGCGACAGACGAGTTGTCGTCAGTTGAACGTGTGCGCGTCGACGCGAGCGGGCGTTTGAAGCTCGGTCTCGTGGCCTCCTGGAGCTGTGGCTGCACACTTGAGCTCAGCACGAGACGAGAGCGAGAGGGCGACACTGTCGCGACGCCAGCGCTCCGACACCTCGGCGGAGGCGACGCAGGCGACACGCACGCAACAAGGCGCGGAGACAATGGGAGGCGTCCTGGCGGTGGCCCATTGTCGCTGACAGCGTCGGGTCGGCGCGCAGTCTGTGGGCGATTCGGGTGTTGCTTGCTGTAGAAGTGTGGGTCCGAGGCGCTGGACGCGCCTTTCGGGGCCACATGGCTGTGGGCACTCGGCAGGAGCAGCTGGAAGAGCTCGTGTGTAGGCTGCGGCTGGAGGCGAGCGCTCGTCCGGTCGCCACGGTCTGTCATGTTCCTGGAGTGGCTATCGGACGACTGTTCAGGAGTGAAGGTGTTCCATACAAACTTCAAGAGATTGCCTGCGTAAGATGATGAAGGATGGATGGGAGAAGGTGGAAGGGGGTCACAGAGGAGACAGGACCGATGGGCATCCTCGTGTTGCTGTCTTCAGGTATTGACCGCCTCTCTCTCTCTGTCGCTATCGCTTCGGAAGCGCGAGCCAATCGTGCCGGCCGGGTGGTTCTGGCGGAACATCGCTGCTCGGCCATCCAGCGTTTCCACGAGCGTCTCTACCAGCGCATTCACGATCGCCTCCTGCACGAAGAAGCAAAGAGATCCACCCACCCACGCATCAGAGACAGACCACCACACACAACCTGCTACTGCCATTCCAATCCAGTCAGTCAGTCGACACGGTCATAAGAAGGTCGGTCTCTTTACCTGCGCAATGATGCTGCGGGAGGGCACAGGGCACTCACGTGGGTCTTGGGCTGGCGCGACCATTGGCTGTGCAAAACCAGCAACAATTGTATGTGAGAATCACGCTGCATACGAACGCCAGTCACCACTGACGAGCGAACGAACGAACCACGTCGCTCTCTCGCACGAGCGCCGAGTCGGCGGCTCCCGTGAGTGTCAGCACTGCGCACCCGGCCATCTTGAAGAGCGGCGGCAGCGGCAGCAACTCGGCCGTTTCCCCACTGTGCGACAGCATCACCACCTGCGAGCGAACGGCAACGCGTTTCTGTCATAACGAAGCGCGTACTGTACAAACCCACCACGCCTCCCACGCTCCGTTCAAGGCACACAATCCAACAAACACACGCACCGCGTCGCCTTCACGCAGGTTGCCCAGCTCGCCGTGCATCCACTCGCACCCGTGAATGTACTGCGCAGGTCGCACGCCGCACACAACGAGGAAAGGACACGTCGTCAGTCTGTACACACGCCCACACTATTGCGTTACTCAAGAGACACCACACGTGAGCAACGTACACGGCTGCGGACAGAGATGGACGCTAGCGAGGACGCCAGCCGCTGGGCGATGACGCCCGACTTGCCGATGCCCGTGGTGAAAACAACCGCGTCACGCGCGTGACAGTCGACGATCGCCGTTGCAAACGCGTCGAACGCTTGCTGGATGCGCACGTCGCCTGCCAGCGTCTCGAGCAAGTTCTGCCGCAAACGTGTGAGGCTCGAGTCGAGCGTGTGCTCAGCGCAGAACGCGCACGCGCACCTTTAGCGTCGCTGCGTCCCGTGCGACCGAGCGCAGCAGCGACGAGCTTCTAATGGCGGTGCTGGCAGTGGCGACAGCAGGTGACCGGCGGCGCACGGCGGCGGCCAGCGAATGGCGCACGCTGAAGCGCAGCATGAGTGCGTGTCGAGTGACTGAAAAAAAGCGGAAATGATGTGGGAACCAAGTAAATAACAAGGGTTTTGTTATTTTGAATCGGAATGGATGCGCGAAGCCTCCAGGAGCGCAAGAGCTGGCGACGACAGCAACGTGAGCTGCTGACGCGCAAAGCGACAGACCATCACTCTTACTCCGACCATAACGACATCAGTGGTAGCAGCAACTCCCGCATTCAGCGACAACAGCGAGAGCTCGCGCTGCTGCAGACAGTGGCGAATGGAAGAGGTGCGGGCGGCACGAGAGTGATTGTCGCGTGCGCAGCACACTGTACTCACATTTCAGTCACATTCCGACAGGCTTTGTGGCGCAGCAGCTGCGAGACGCACCACTGAGTCCACTCGCACGCTGGTTCCACCAGCTGCAGCTCTTGGCGCTGGACGACACGCCGCCCCAGGAGGACAGTAAACAACTCAGCGCCGACGCTGCTGCGACAGCGCTGCAGGCGCTCAACCGCGCGCTTGGCCACGACGCCGTCAAGTGCTTTGACGTCCGCTTCGCGTCGGACGCCCGCTGTACGCAGAACGAGGCAGCGCTGCTGCTCGACGACGACCTGACGACGTTGGGCGGTCCTGCGTGTCTGGAGGAGCTCCTGAGCTTCTCGACAATGAAGCGCGGCCGCGTGTGCCGCGTCACGTGCGTGCGCAGGAGCGGAGAGCCGCAGTACGCGTTCCGCTCGAGCTTGTACGTGCGCAACTTGGAGGCGACTGCTTCACGACTATTGCTACAGTCGCCACACACAATCGACGTCGAGAGCTTCGTGGAGCTGCTCTGGTGTGAGCTAGCGCCGTGAGTCGGGGCGTAACGTAACCCCCGCTTTAGTGACAGAGAGAGATCATCTGCCACACAATCCAAACGAAGCGCAGCAAGAAGGACGTGGAAAGTGCATTCGCATGGACCGATCGTTGCGATCAATCCAGAGTGTATTGCCCCGTGTGATTTCGCACCACCCGATACTTCAACGCGTGGCTGACGCGCGTGAGTTACGCGGTCAGCAGGCACGCGCCACCGGCCGCCTTGATCTTCTTCTCGGCCTCCTCCGAGAAGAACTTGGCCTTGACGATGAGCGGGATCTCCGGCAGACGGCCCTTGCCGAGCACCTTGAAGTACCCCGCCTTGGTCACGTCGATGACCGGCGCCTTGCCGTCCTTGCTGGCCTGCGCCTGCTCCTTCGTCTTCTCCGACACGAGCGTCCAGAGTCGCTCGACGTTCACCGTCGGGCAGTGGGTGCGGTTGCGCAGCATGTGGAACTGGCGCATGCCGACCTTACCAAAGTAACCCGGGTGGAACTTGTCGAAGAGAATGCGGTGGTGGTGCTGGCCACCGGCGTTACCGCGACCACCTGGGTGCTTGCGGTGCTTGCCGATACGACCGTGACCGGCGCTCACGTGTCCGCGTTTCTTGCGGTTCTTCGAAAGACGGGAAGGCTGCAGGAGCAGAGTGCCACAGAGAGAGAAGAACGCAGTTAGCGCACAAGGCTCAGGCGACAGCTGGAGAACGGGGCACACGCATTCTGTTTGTGAGGGCGGTCGGTCGGGTGACGATGGCAGCTGGTGCGTGTTCAGCGACAGAGCAGAGGAGCGGCATCAAGAGATCGAGAGGCGACGACGACCGGGAGCGCTGATGACGAACGGGTTGCGACCAACCACCGCGCTGACGGTTGATGTCTCGCCTGCTGTGTGTGACCTGTGTGGTGGCTGCTGCTGCTGTCGCGCTGCTCGGAAAGCGCGCATTCCGCTAGTGACGACATCTCCCAGTCATCCTTCGCTTGCGTCGGTCTGGGGAGCTTGTGAGGTTCCTGTTGTGCGCTGGATGGTCGCTGGTTGTAGCAGATCCGGTCCAGCCGCGTCGTTTTCGCAGCACCGCGCTCTCTTTCTTGCTCATATCGCCACGCCATCACCGCCGCCAACCCCCACACACAGAGACACAGAGATCGACACGCCACGGCCGTACCATATTGACTCGTTGACAGGCGAATGCGAATGACTCCGGCCAGAAAATGCGTGCTTGTGGCGGCGAAATGAATGGCTCGTTGGAGCTCAATCGGCTGCAATACAAACGCCAAGCTTGCATACAATTCGCAAGAGAAAGTGAGTGTCTAGCGACCGGTCCGGACCGTGATGGCGTGGACCGCTGTTTTCGCTGAACCGGAATATACTCTGTTTACTCGCGTTAGGTACGATATTGTAGTGAAGCCATTTCACACAAACGTATCAGGTGTCTGTGACAATGGAGCCCATCGACATCGACTCTGTGCCTCCAAGGAATTTCAGCACCGAGTGGCTGCAGCAGTTCGACCCGCGCTCGCAACAACTCTACTACTACAACGTCGTGTCCGGCGCAGTGCAGTGGGAGAGGCCGCTCGACTTCGCTGACGGCGTCGACCCAACCCCCGAAACCCACGGCGCCGTCGTGATCCAGAGCGCGTTTCGTGGGAAGCGGACGCGCGATGCCGCTGCCACTGCTGCGGCTACAGTTGCGAGCAACGAGAGCCATTACAATCTCGTTAATGAACAAGGTGGTGATTGTAGTGACGGTGGCGGCGCCCGCGTCGACGTTGTCGAAGACCGAACGGATGTCGACACTGAAGCGGACGGAGACTGGCAGTCGCCAGTGAACGAGCAAGAGTCAGCAGCAGACGACGAAAGCAACGAGAGCGCTGATCACACTGTCGCTGGTGTTGGTATCGAATGCGACTCATCCATAAACGACCGTCGGCATCCACAACGCGAGGCCGAGAGCAGCGCTGCGCTGTCGATCCAGTGCGCGTTTCGACAGCGCGTCGCAGGCAAAGCCGTCGAGACGAAACGCTCGCATCTCCGCGACATCACAGACCCGGACGTGATCGACCGAAAGATCGCTGACATCATGCGCGCGCTGGACGAAGTGGCGAGCGAAATTCACACGCGACGCCTTGTCTCTGAGCACGAGAGCGACGAGTTCCCGCACCTCCGTGAGCTCCTCAACTCCTGGACAACGACGTTCGACGCGCTTCGAGGCCGCATCCACACACTCCCGACCATCGGCGAGCACGTCAAGAGCGTCGAGTTTGCCGGCGAGAAGGTCGTGCGCGCGCAAGAACTCCACGACGCCATGGCGGACGCTCGCCGCGACTGCTTGGCGCTTCTGCGCAGCATCTTCCTCATGAACAGCTACTTCCTCGATCTCGACGTCCAGCGCATCAACGACGCAGCTGCTGCTCTGCAGAGGTGGAAGCAGCACGAGCTCTGTGCGCTCGCAGACCCGCGTATTGGGAAGGCTGTCCAGCTCGACGATCTGCACGACATCTTTGCCCACGCAGAGGCGGCTCTGCGCCGTGCGATGGGCTTGACCGACTTCCACGCTTGCGCCACAACGGCAGCGGGGAAGCGGTATGAAGAGTGGCACTTGGAGGCCGCTGCAGCACTCGCCAGTATCCGCCAGATGGAGCAGCGTCTGCAGCACAAGATCCATCTCTTACACGCCGTCCGCTTGGCAGAGGTCGAAAAGCGAGAGACGTCGCTGATGGAGACGGAAGACCGCGCGAGCGCACAGATCGAGAAGCGGCAGCGAGCGCGCGCGGACCAAGCGATAGCGTACGCTGCATTCCTTGTCACGTGCCGCGAAGGCTGGCAGAAGGGGCTCGAGAAGCGCCAGCACGACGAGCAAACAGCGATCGCGCTTGAAACTGCGCAGCGCGACGCAGTCGCTCACAAGATGGCACTGGTCGAGAAGATGCACAAGCGCGAGCTCCATCGACGCGCGACAACGAAGCTATCGATATGGGAAGCCGTGAAAGAAGGGCTGCCGGTGGAAATCGTGCGCACGATGGTGTTCGCTGAGATGCAGAAGGCGCGGCGACTCGGGTACGACTTTGAGCTGCGGACAGCGCGCTCGGACTACGGCGAGACGATGGTCCAGATCGCGTGCTGGTGGGGACACGAGGTGGGCGTGGTCTTTGCTACAAGGTGCAGTGTTGTGGTGGAGCAACACATCACTAGCTGACGGGTCGGGGTGGGGGTGGTGTCTCGCCATGATTGCAGCACTTGGTGTCGTTCTTGCTCGACGAGGGAGCGAATGTTCACGACGTCGACAGCTACTGCAACAAGTTCTCGTTGTTGCACGACGTGGCGAGACGAGGGCACGGGCAAGTGGTGCGGACATCAGAGGCACAGAGTCAGTCGCTTGCTGGGTGGGGCGAGCTCACGTCGACTCACTCACTCCCGCTCTGCAGATCCGACTGTTGCTGCAACGCGGACTCAAACACGACATCACCGACAGCTCCGGGGACACTCCGCTCCACTGGTGCGGTCTCAGTCACCGTTCCATGTCAGCAGCCCCCCCTATCAAGCCTCAACCGAGCCCTCACCCTCAGTCCTGTTTCGCTCTGTCGACAGGGCGGCGAGGAAGAATCATTACGACGCTGTCCACACACTCCTCGAGGCGCACGTGCCTCGTGCGGAGCCAAACACGCTCGACGTAATTCTGCGAGCCGTACACACCAAGAACCACCGCGGGAAGACGCCGTTTCAAGTCGCAACGAACACAAGTGTCCGGCGCCTCATTCAAGCGTTCGACGACGGTCGCCTCCTGCTCTTCCGACACCCTCGCGCGACAGTCGCCCCAGCGAGTGGACACCGACGCATGACGGACTTTCCCCGTCAAGAGAGCGCGAGCCACCGAGGCTTGCTTGGTGACCTCAAGACCGTGACGAGGACGCACAGCTCCAAGAGCTTCGCCTCAACGAGTTCGCTCGAGTCGCGTGCTGCGTCTGAGGACGAGTTCGGGATCATTGCTGTGCTCACGCCACGCCAGTCCGAGCCGCAGCGCATGCGCCGCTCCAACTCGAGCAGGGTCATCAACGCTTAGTAGGAACTGCGTCAGTCCTCTCAACAACGTTGGAGCCCATCTATTTCCATGCATCACCACGTCACAAGTTTGTTCACATACATTCGAGCGTGAGCTTTGATTGCCTCGCTTCAGAGAGAGAGAGAGGAGGGATGGCGGCGGTCTCCTCGGACGAGAGGATTGATCGACTCATGTACGTGCGTCTCATTGTAGTGCGTGTCCTGGTCTTGTGCGCCAGCAAAGGACTGACACAGCACATTACCTGCTCTTGTAGAGCCACGTACTCGCAGCGGCTGGCACCACCAGCGTTGCAGCGCCTGAGCGTGTCGGGTACGCTCCGCTCTTTCTTTCAGTCGCACGGTCACCTGACAGCCTACTTACCTACTTGGCTCTGGGGTGGTTGCACCCTTCCAGAGATCCTCAGTGACGGCGCGAGCCTCGCGTTCGCACAAGAAGACGTCCCTACGAGCCACGAGCTGCGCATCACGAAGGAGCAGAATGGCTCGTTCAGCCGACTGCTCAAGTTCCTCTCCGTGCACGAGCCGACGGGGTACGAGAGGGACGTGGCGCACAAGCGATTCGTTGTGCAGTACTTTGCGCTTCGCAGTCTGCTCGCAGAGTGCAAAGCGGCCAAGGTGAGCAACCCGCTCTTCCTGCTGCTCCTCTCTCAAGCAGTGTGGGTTCGCCGACGTGGAGTGTGCCGCGACTGATTGCCTACCGCCAGCTTCCGAGTGTCCAGGACGCGTGCGTGACCAAGACGTTGCGCTGGTTCGAAGAGCTCCTAGCCCACGCTCGGGTGAGCGAGCGCAGAACGATGCCGCACTTGTGGTGGCTAGTCGAAATGACGCTGACCGTGTACAACCCAGGTGGTAGCATCGACGTCGGCGCCAGTCCTTCCTCCCAAGATGGTAGGCAGTCTGTAGCGTCATGTCCGTCACGAGGGGCGATCTGCCGTTGACTGTCGACTGAGCATCGCTCTGGTTTGGAAAACACCGCAGTCGCCAAAGAAACCAGTCGCCTCACAGCCACCGAGCGACGAGAGCGCAAGTGCCCACACGCAGTCGACCAGTGCGAGCGTGGCCCCTCTACCTCTCACCGCCACGTCCGCAGTCGCGCTCGAGAAATACAAGATGCCGGACCTTCGTGCGTCGCACATTCGTCGCATCGCCGAGCTTAAGTCCCGAGGCGCAGATTGTCTCGACGTGGTGCGTTGGGACCTGCCACGCGCTGGATGAGCCTTCTCGGAAGGAGAGTCGATTGAACAGAGTGCGCACTTCGTGTGCCTGCACCTAGGTGCCGCCTTCCCTGGAGGACGAAGCAACGGATAGCGTCGCACCGCGACCAGAGGACTATGCCACCATGGAGCAGCAACGGTGCGTAGACGCGACGTTCCGCGTGTACCACCCCGAGACCGACGCAGAGGTACAGCGCGCCACCTACACCGCCTTGTCTTTCGCAGCGAGCCCTGACTGACGCAGTGGGTCCCATAGCGCGAGATGAACTTGCGGTGGATCCAGCGGCGACACGACGAAGCGATCATGCGACGGAAGCAGGAAGAAGTGCAGCAGCACGTGAGCAAGTGGGCCATGGACCGGAGTCGAGACGAGTCCGAGCGGCTGCGGAGGCGGGAGTCCATGAAACTGGTGGCCGAGCTCGAGCGCACGCATCGTCGGGATCTGGACGAGCACGTTCGCAGCGGTGGGAAGAACGCTCTAACTCATGAGACGCGTCCTCCGCCTTCCAGTGACGCACGAGCTGAGAACAGCAGCGCTGAGGAAAGCTTAAGCGATGCTGTGAGCTCGGTCAAGCTCAAGAAACCGCCTTTGGTCGAAGAGTACATCCGCACGGGCGGCGCCGCTCCGATCGTCGTACTGAAGCATAGCGTGAAGAAAGCCGACATGATGAAAGGGGGAGGTATGCACTTTCGGAACCAACTGCCGGCCAATTACACGCCACCAGGTCGGCTCAGTAACCAGTCGCCATCGTCGGGGTCGTCGGCTGGGAGTTGGAGAGAGCGCGGTGTAGCCCCGCCGTCATCCACGTCGACACCGTCGTCGTTTGTATCCGAGAAGAAGACACACGTGCTCCACGCCGCTGGGTCGCGAACTCGACGGGACTCGGCGTCGTCGGCCGGAAGCTCCGGCTTTAGTGATGGCAACAGCGAAGGCTCGTCCGACGAAGAGTGCACAGGCTCTGGAGAGACCGACGCTGCAGCAGAAGGCGGCGTGACACTTTCGCCTCAAGGAGAGCAGCCGATACGCGGGAGAATGGAGCTGGAGCCGTACCACATCCCGTACTTTGCGACCGCCAGCACCGATATCGAAACGGCGGGTGAGCGATCCACAGGAGTCACACACACACTCAACTCTCTCAAGGTGCGCGACTTGGATGGGAGGGAGGGTTCAGCAACTCGCTCGTAGCCCAGGTGACGCTGCGCTTCTCTGATGGATTCGAGTCCGGATTGTCTGTAGCTCATGTACCCGCGTGGCACCGTCCCACCGCAAGACAAGCCAGCAGACCCAGAGTTCCGCCGTCACTACGACGCGACGGAGACTCGTCGCGTGACGAGCACAACACCACCGAATTCAGAGCCACCAGCACCGAAGCGGGTGCGTTCTCCCTGTCGCACCACTCGCTTTTGTTTCCCAGGAGCTCCCACTCACAGCCGTGTCTCTCTCTTTGCATGCAGTCGCTCACAACGAAGCCGACAGCCTCGCAACAACTCGGCAACTCGCCTTCGAAAGCCACCAGCAGCGCCTCTGTGAAACGCACGCTATCGTCCGCCCCCGCGACTCGAAACAAGAGCTCCGTCTCGAGCGCCAAAGCCACGACCAAGTCGGCGTCTTCGCTGCCCGGGACATCGCGTGGCCTCGCGCCAAGCGGGAGCGTGAGCACGAGCGACTTGCGCCACCAGCAGCTCCTCGAACTCGACAAGATCCGGCTCCTCTTTGCGCAGAGCAACCTCAGCTTCTCTGAGCGCGTCTTTGAACGTGGCTTGCTTGTGCCAGAGGACCGATCTGCGCTCATGTGCGTGCAGAACTTACCACTGCCCGGCTCGATGCTGCTTCCAAACCCAATGGCAGACGTGCGGCTAAAGAAGCGCTTGGCGAAGAAGAAGAAGAAGAAGCCAAAGAGAGGAGCTATCAAGACGGCGAAGTCGACCAAGACAAGCAACAAAGGGGGCAACAAGACGTCCAGGAGCAGCCCTCGTGGGAAGAGGCTGCGGGCGTAGCGGACAGGAGGCGGAGAGCACTCGTTACTCGGGTGGAGATACCAACATACGCAGCTGACGCTCCGTCGCCTTTAGCGAGTCTCCAGTGTCGCTCGCAAGCGCTTGCGTGGCCTTGTGCTGCTTGCGCCGAAAGTACCGGACGTACATCTCTAGCTGCGCTTGTAGGAGGCGGTTCACTTGCTGGGCTGGTAGGTCCGGTTTGGTCGCTTCGATGGAGTAGACTGGCTGCTCGACATCCTCGTGTGACTGGCTATGTGGCTCCTCTTGGTCTTGACTCTGGTCGACGAGTTGGAAGAGACTCAAGACCTCTTGCTCATGGCATCCGGTGAGCGCTTCAAACTCGTCGTAGTCCTCTGAATCGCATCCACCGAGTGCTGAAGTTGTGTGCACCAGTGCCGCTTCTTCCACTCCATCCTCTTCGCTGAGGCCGCTCTCACGATGAGACGCCGCAACGTTGTGGGACGCGATCACGGCGGCTTGGGCCTCCACCATCTGCAGCAGGTGCTGGAGCTGAGCGTCCTTCTCGCGCAGCTGAAGCTCGCAGATCGTGCGTGCATGTGGCTGCTGGCACTCATCCACGTTGTTCTCGACGTCTTTCAGCGCTACTGGACCTGTACGACCCGACGTTCTCTCATGTAGCTCGTCGCGATCGCCGCTAGTCCGGCTCTCTGGAAGCTGCTCAGTGGACGGATCGTGCGTGCTAGCAGTCCGCAGCTCTGCCTTCAGCCACTCGTTCTCACGCACTAGCGCCTCCAGCTCGCGTTGAAAGCGGGCTTCACGCTTCTCTGCTTGCGCTGCGTTAGTGTGCAGCTCGTGCAACTCAACGTACAAGTGCCTTTCTGCTTCTGGGACAAACGACTGGAAGCGCTCCAGCGCCACCAGTTTCACGTGACTGAGCGTACACGGCTGAACTGCCGCAGTAGTTGTTGAGCTTCCACACTCTGCGCCGCCTTGCGGCCGGTTGATCGCTTCCCAGATCGCTTCAGCGAGGTCGCCGACCTGCTCCAGTAGCCGCGCTATCAACACGTTGGCGTCCTCAATCACCTAGCTTTCCAGTCGCCGGTGCAGTACGAAACAAGAGTCTGATGCGCACCGTTTGTCTCCCGAAGGATCACGCTCTCCGCCTCGCTCGCATCGCGAGCATGAGCCACCTTTTGCGGCTCGTGGTGGGTATTCGCACTCGAACAGCTATCGCAGCGGCGTCCGGGCGTCGATTCACGTTCTGCAAACGCAGCGAACTCCCTCTGCACTTGCTGCAACGCGAAAATCGCATGTGCCGCTTCTTGAACCGCGGCATCGCGCTCTGCTTCGGCTTCCTCCAGTCGGACGCGGGTCCGCATCGCAAGGAGATCGAGCGGCTCCTCAAGATCACGATCTGAGTATTCGAAGTACTCTCCGTTCTCGAATACAGCTCTCTCTGCTCCACCCTTCTGAGCGAGAAGAAATGAAGGGACGAATCCGAATTCCTGCGATCCACAAAACACACGACACCTCGCCCCCATGACGTCGTCCTCCGCCGCTGCGTTAGAGTCGCCGTCGCTGGCCGCCGAGAACGCGCAGCTGCGCGAGTCGCTGCGTGTGCTGCAGCTACGCTACGACGCGCTCGAAGACGCCTCCGCGACGCGCATCCAGGCGCTGGAAGACGAGAATGACGCGCTCGCAGACGCCAACCGGCTGCTCGCGTCCCGCGTATCGCCCACGACTGGTACATCAGACGCTTTGCAGGAAACGCGCGTGCCAGACGAGCTGTTAGTCCCCGGCGCAGGACTCGCCACGCCGCAGGTGCTGTGCTCCTTGAGCGGCACGCACGCGGCCGGTATCAACCTACTGAGCGTGGCCGTGCGTGGTCCAGTGGTGCTCACTGGCGGCGCCGACAAGTGCATCTGTGCGCACGACTGGCGCAATCGCCGTAAGCTCTGTGAGCTGCTCGTGAGCGGCCCTGTGCTCGGCATCGCGTTCAACCCACTGCCGGCATACGCTGGCGTGTTCGCTGCCGTGTTTATGGACGGCCGTCACGGACTCTTCCGGCTGCTGCGGGACGGCCACGCACTGGTCGAAGACCAGAGCGACGAGAGCGACGAGACTAGTGAGTGGAGCATTGCCGTCGTGCAGCTCTTACACGAACACACGCGGCCTGGAGCGATGAAGCTCGCGTGGAGCTCGGACGGCAAGCTCTTGGCGACTGGCGCGAGCGACAAGACGCTGCACGTGTTCCAGTGTGTGCACTTGGAGACGCCGGCGGCGACAGCGTGCGAGAAGCTGCGGTCGTTCTACTTTAACGGCGCGGTGGAGGCGCTGGCGTTCATTCCGCCACCGCGAGTTAGTGGTGGCGACAGTGAGGAGCTGCTGGCGTCGACAACACCACGTCACGAGCTGCTTGCGATCGCTGTGCGGGACGACTGCTATGTGCACTACGTCGACTGTGGGACGCTCGAGAAAGAACGGTGCGTGTGGGGGGTTGTATGTGGAGTGGGTGTCTCCTTCCTGTCGCTGTGCTGACAGTGCTGCTCGCCTCTTGTTGTCGGTCCTCATGGTCCTCTTCAGTGTGAACATGAACCAGGACGGGATCGAGCACGTGTCGTACACTATCATGGACCTGCGTGTGTCCCCGAGCGGCAAGTACCTGCTCGCAGCCACGGACTCGAGTCGGCTCTTTGTGTTTGAGGTACAGAGACGAGAGATGTCGTGCTGTTTGCAGTCAGACGCTGTCGGTCGAACTCACGCCAGTGTATGTCGCTCTCTCTCTCCTTCTTGACTGTCGGACGCCCTCACAGGTCCAGTCGAACGTCGTGTTGCGCAACTTCTATGGCCACAAGGCGGGTCCGTACAGCCAACCACGAGCGCTGTGGCACCCGTCCGAGAGGTACGTGCTCACCAACACGGAAGAAGGTGGCGCCGTGCTTGTCTGGTGCGTCGCCTCTGAGCGCGTGGTCGAGACGCTCCAAGCCCACGACGCCCTCGTGCGGGACTTTGCGATCGCAACGGCGACGTCGGCGTCGGACGCCCACGCGACGCTCTTCACCGTGTCGTACGACAAGCTTGTCAAGGTGTGGTCCGCGTAACTTGTCGGCTCGTGAGCTCCAGCATCGTTGTAGAGAAGCGTCGCCGTTGAACGCACGAGAAACAAACACGCATGTATGTGTGGGGAAGAGTACGGGTGGGTCTGCTCTTCTATTGCTTGAAATCCGTGAAGATCTGCTTGAGGTCGCGGATTTCCTGGAGCGTCGCGAGCGTCGCTGCCTCCCACTGCTCCAGCTTGCTCTGGATAGTGTCGACCATACGCTTTTTGCCTTTGAGCTCTTCGCGGAGTCCGTCGACCGTAACGCTCTCGGCGACTCCGATCGACAGAGGCGATGACGGACGGTGGTTCGTAGCTGATCGACTGCCGCCTGGCGACTGGGACTCTGTTGCTGGAACACGCTTGCGGTTGCTCGCGATGCTTCCAGAGAGCGCACGGCTTGAGGTCGCAGAACCGGAGCGCGCGGTACTGGACGGCTCAGCGTCATGCGTACTAGCTGACGATGCAGAGGATACCTGGGACTCGGTTGCAGGACGCGGCTGGCTCTTGTTCGCTGGCGGTGGGGCGTCCTTGCTGGAGCTGCCACTCATGTTGGAACGGAAGCGTCCAGTGTCCGTGTCTGAGTGAGAGGCAAGAGGAGAGTGGGGGAGAAGCAGAGAGTGTGAGCTGACTGAACAACCGTCCTGCTGTAGTCAGCTTCTCGCAATCGCGTCTCTTCCTTTCGTGCGTGGTGCAGCGCCTTCCCCGACTCGCTTCGCGGTGCTATCGGGACGGCAGCTCTTGCTGTGGATCGCAAGGCGGCCCTCGGCGAACGACCGCCCGCAGTTGTCGCACTTCTCCATGCCGTGGACGTTGAACGACTCCTGAGCCGCGCGGTTCAACGCGTCGATCGCGTCGCGGTCGACTTTTCCGGTGCTGAGCGCGAGCTCGGACTCGGAGAGCTGCCCGAGCCCAGGCGGAGTCTTGGGGATTGGCCGGCGCTCGCTCTTTGGCTTGAGTTCTTCCTGTCACTCGCGATAAGCATCGTGTCGATGTGTCATGAGTAGCAAGGGAGAAAGGGAGCACCACCACGTTGGTTGGTTCGTTTGTGGTACCTGGGCGATCCAGAGCTTCTTGCACTGCTTCAGGTGGATGTCGAAGGACGAGAGTCCGTACTGCCGTCCGCAAACGTGGCAGACCCGTGTGACTGGTCCAGTCTTTAGTGCCGCTGATCGCAGGAAGCACCACGCGCATCAGGAGACAGAGAACGACGAGGCAAGCGTTAGGAGCGAAAAGCGCTTTGGTGGCAGCACCTGGAGACGCCATCGTCAGCGCCTGCGAACTGAGATCTCCACACGTGGGCTCCAACTACGACGACTGCAGATTGTTAGTTTCTGTGTCACCACTTAGCAGCGTCTGCTTTCGACCAAAGATAAGACTAATGAGACCCAAATACAGACTTCCACTGTGTGGACTCGATTCATCTCGAGCTGTTGCTCATCGCCGCTGTGCACCACGCTCCTCATGCGACTGCTCCGAGTCGCTGAACAGCTCGCGACTATGAATGTTTCTCGAGGCAGCGAGCGAGCAAGTGGCGTGTGCCTTTGCACCACCGCCACAGTCTTGACAACTGGAAAGGATGTGGTCCGGCATCCATGTCAGCTATGCACTCAAGCGTGTGAGGTGCTTCCTCCAGTCTACGTGGTCGAATCAGAAGGCCGGTACGATGCGGGTAGCGGTGCATTTGTGTACAGTTACCACATCAGTACAGCGGATAGTCCCACACATCATCGTCGTCGTCGTCTTCGTCCTCTGTTTCGCCGCCCACGAGCTCCTGACCCGCGCTCTTGTGTCCTGCTGGCTTCTTCAGTCGCTCGGCGCGCTCTCGCAAGTGCGCTTGCCGCTCGGGTGCGTCTAGAACCCAGAGGAGACGCTTCAGTGGCTCGCTCTTCGCCAGCGCTGCGTTCGTTCGCAAGTTGGAGAAGGCGCCTTTGCTCTGCTCGACCTCTGCGATGCTCTCGCCGGGGTGGTCGTTGCAATCCACGACTCGCACGCTTTCCATGACGTGCATCTCGCACAGCGCTTGGAGTTCGTTCTCACTCAGATCCTGCAGTTTCTCGACAAAGTTCGTGCGCTGGACGTCGGTGCTGAGCGTGTCGAATTCGAAGCTCTTGAAGCCTCTGCGTAACGACTGCAGCACAGCGTTCACTTGGACGAACTCGCGGATCCGCTTCACGAACTTGTCGTACTTCCCAGAGGCCGGAGGACTCAACTCGACGCTCGAGAGCACAGGGTTGATCGTCAGAGCTTTGGCGAGTTCCCGGTACCCTGACGACCGAACGTTCGGGTTCTCGTGCAAGCTGGTGGGTGGGGTTGGTCGTTGGGAAGCAGTTCCAAGAAGGGAGGAGCCAGCGTGTTAGCACGACCAAGCGAGGCCACCCACGCGAGCACTGACGTACGTACTCGATCGTCTGAAGCTTGCGGTTAAACTTGCGCAGCGACGTAGCGAGCTCGGTGAAGGCATCCGAGCAGAGCTGGCACGCCGAGAGACTGTCCATATAGCAGACCGTGCGGCAACCACAGACGCATCTTGAGTCAGTATGGTGCGTAGCTCACACATATCCAACGCAGTACGGCTAGCACAGTAGTGCCATTCGTACTTGAGCGAGATAAGCGACGCGTTCTTCTTGAGCCCTGCGGCGATGTGAACTGCTCCAGCATCGCCGACGGGATTCCGCGAGACGTCGACAGCTGTCAGGTTGAGGTTCTCTGCGAGCATCTTTGCAATCGCCGTGCAGCTCAGATAGTCAAGTCCGTTGTCTGCGAGCACCAGACTGGAGAGCTTCGCTGTCTGTGGGAGCGCGCCACAGAGCGCTTCGATCCCGGCCGTGCTCTTCTCGCCAAAGCCGTTGCGTACGAGCTCGTTGCGGCTCAGCACCAGCGTCTCGAGCGCGCGGAAGTCTGTGATAGCGTCCACCAGAGCCACGAGGCCTTCGGAGCGCAAGCAGACACTGTCCAGGCTGCCAGCAAAACGTGGACGGAAGCGGTGGGTACCAGTCCCGGTTCAGAGAAGCCCCACGTGCTCTGAAAGATCCGATCTCGAGCGCACACAGCCACGTACTTGAGCTCCCGCAGTTGCAAGCAGCACTTGAGGCCCTGGAACAGCGTCAGGACGCCGTGAAACACGTTTGCGCGCGGTCCCGTGAGCTGGTTCGCCGACACGTCGAGGCGCTCAATCTTGCGCTCGCGCTCGACTAGCACGCCAATCGCCGCTGCATCCAAGTGCGAGAACTTCCTGTCGACCAGTGTAATAGCGCGAGAGCTCTGCGCTTCGCGGTGAAACGACAGCACGGGGATCGGACACTCGAGCGACAGCTGCAGCGACTGGAGCAGCGGGTTCGCTGCTCGCGTGACCGCGACAGCACCGATTACGCTGATCTGCGTCCCACTCAGATTCACACTCACGAGTTTGCACGCCTTAGAGCGCAGGTACGGCGCCAGCAGCTCGGTGAAGAAGCCGTCGACGAGCATGAAGCCAGCAAAGTTGAGCTCGGTAGCGTTCTTGTCGAGGATGCCGCGGATGCGGCTCAAGATCACGTCGCCCTGGGGGCTCTTGAAGTTCCCTTTCTTGTGCATCACCCGCGCGTCATAGAGGAAGATCTGGAACGGATCCATGATCCCACGCCGCGTCTCCTCTTCCACCAGCTTCTCGAGCTCCTCGCGACTCATCGGGGCACTTGCTCCCGCTTTCGTTCCGCCTTTCGAGGCATCCTCGAGCCGCGGCTGGTTCGTCCGAGCTCCGTGTTGGCACTGCAAACCCTCGGCGACGCGCGGGTCGACTGACTCGATGTGCTGAAGCAGAGAGCACCCTCGTGTCCCACGCACTTTGATGCGTGCAGGAGCGAGCGAGACCATGACAACGACCACGGTGAGCTGCTATTCCTGCGACCCAAAATGAACCCGCACAGACAACCAGCGAGCTAGAGGACAATGCGCGTCTCTTGGCACTCACTTCAGTGAGGCCCACTGCCAATGCTTCGTTGCGCGTGACATTAGATCTCGGTGCCATCCGCTCAGAGAGGGACCAGGCGGGGATCTGAAAGATCACATGTGAAAAGACGCGGTGCAATTTGGTCAGTACCCTCCACAACTCCAGCGCCAAAGCGAATGCAGCGTCGAGCACGTCACAAGGTGCCCTGTGGCTTTATGCTGCTGGCCATGGCGAGCTGGGCCACGCTGCTGCTACTGCTGCTGGCGCGCGTGCTTGCGATCGAGCCCGTGCCTCGCGCCGCTGACATCGTCACGGTGGTTAACGCTGACACGCAAAAGGTGCGTAAGATCTCTGAACCCGAGTCTTCAATGCTCGTCTCCTCTCGTTCGCTGTTTGGTGACTCACGTTGTCTGTTCCGCGTCACGCTTTGGTCTTCTCTTCAGGACATCCGCTTGGACGCTAATCTCTACATCCCGGACGGTGGTGAGCTGCTGCTGAACATCCAAGTGCCGCCAGAAGAAATCCGCGTGGATGCCTACGGGCCAGCGAAGGTCACGCGCGTGTACTCGGACCACGCAGACGGAGTGTGGGGCGTCGGCGAGCTCATCAACGTCTTTGTCGAGTTCACGAGCGCCGTCGAGGTCGTGGGCGTCCCGAGTCTCGTCATGCGCACAGGCTGCCACGCGTCGGCTTGCCACACGCGCGAGGTCCAGCGCTTGCGGTGCCAGGCGACTGCCGGGAAGTTTGCGTTGGGCTTTGCTGGCGAAGTGGTGCGCAACATCCCGTACGACGCGAACCAGCGTCTACTCGGTGACTACCTTACGCGCATGACGCAACTGGACCGCGTCTCGGTCGAGTACAGCATCAGCGACACTGCGTGCACGTTCTTTGGCAATAACATCACAGTCACATTCGAGTCTGTGAACATTGACGGCAGCGACGGCGACTTGCCCGAGATGACAGCCGACAAGGAGAACGCTGGCGGAGATGGCGTCAACCTGTTCCATATCCATTTCAAGCCTCCGACACTGACAGCACAGGCGTGGGAGATCCAGAAGGGCAACAAGGCACCAAACCGTGTCGCGATCTTTGCAGGTCAGTCCAACCCGAAGACGCTCAAGTTTGCGTACACAGTGCGTCCTGGAGACAACTCGACGCGTCTCGAGTACGCGAGCACCGACTCGCTCGAGCTCTCGCTTCAAGGCGTCAACGCCGACAGCCCAAAGATTTTCAACGCCGATTCGGGCCGAGGTGTGCGTGTGAACGCAAAGTTACCTCCGCCGGGGTTCCCAGGCGACTGGGAACGGGGCATCGGCAGCAGCTTGTCGTTCGTGAAAGCGCTCAAGATCGACGTCTCGCGGCCTGTAGTCACTGACGTGACGTCACCACACGCTGACGGCACGTTCGGGATTGGCGAGGAGATCCTCATTCATGTGTCCTTCTCGTCACCGATCGTGGTGGCTGGCAGCCCTACGATCGTGCTTGAAACAGGCATCGTCGACCGCATCATCCCGTTCGTACAGGTGCTGAACGGGAACATTGCTCAGTTCAAGTACGTCGTACAGCCAAAGGACACGTCTCCAGACCTCGCGTACGCCGGCGCAAACGTGCTCCAGCTCAACGGCGGCTTGATCAAGCGGATGTCGACGAACCCGTCAACTGACGCAGACCTGAAGCTCCCTTTAAACGGCGACCAAGGGAGCTTGTCGGTCAACAAGAACATTGTGATCGACACGACGACGCCCGAAGTCGTGAGCGTCACTGCCAGCTCTCCTGCCAGAGTGTACACAGCAGGCGACGTCGTTGAGATCGTGGTCGTGTTCAAGGCGTCTGTCGTCGTCACTGGATCTCCCGTGCTGGTACTCAGTACTGGGACTGTCGGCGTATTCCCAGGCTTCACAGCTTCGAATGCAGACGTTTTCCGAGTTGCTGTGTACGTCGCCGGGAGTGGCTCTCCGGCGCTGTCGTTTCGCCACACGGTGGAAATCGGCGACGTGTCGCTGGACCTGGACTACGCTTCCACGGCAGCGCTGCAGCTGAACGGCGGGTCGATCAAGCGGCTGTCGACCACCCCAGTGACCGACGCAGATCTGACCCTCGCGAGTCGTGGGACAGCAAACAGTTTGGCTTTCAGCTCGGCGATCGTGATCAATACAATCGCCCCACGCATCCTTCAAGCGAACCCAACCACTCGTGACGGCGTTTATCGCGCGGGCGACGTCATCTCGTTCGAGCTAGTGTTCGACTTGCCTGTTGTCGTGTTCGGCGAAGCCACGGTTCTCATGGGCGTCACAGAGCCCGCACGCTACGCTTCTTTCTCTGGGATGGGGAGCGGCACGACCGTGCTCGAATTCATCTTTGTGTGCGGCCCCAACGATCAAGCTGCGGTGTTTGACTTCGCGTCAGTGGGCTCGATCATAGGGGACATTGTTCGCAACGCAGCAACGCCAACACTGCCTGCTGTGCTCACGCTCCCGCCTGCAGGACTGGCGTCGAAAGGCATCTCAATCGACCAGACGTGCGAGCGCGCTGTTGCAGTCACAACCACCCACGAAGACGACACGACCGGTGCAGGAGAGGTCATCGAGCTATTGGTGCAGTTCTCAGCGAACGTGGACGTGGACACGACACGCGGAACGCCCACGCTTGCTCTCTTAACCAAGAAGGAGGCAGTGTACGTGAGCGGAACAGCGGCGAAGGTTCTCACGTTTCGGTATAATGTGAAGGCCGACGACCCAGCAGTGCGTCTCAACTATGACGGGATCTACGCGCTCCGTCTCAACGGTGGAGTGATCACTGCCTCGTCAAGCCGTCAACCAGTGTCGACAGTGCTTCCGGCACCCGAATCCAGTCCACTCGTGCTGCAGAGCGTTATTTTCGTTGACACTACGCCTCCGAAAGCGGTCTCTGTCACAACCAAGACACTTGACGGTGTGTACACAGTCGGAGATGTTCTCGTGATCGCTGTCAAGTTTCGTTCGCCAGTCATACCTGCAGCTGACACTGCAATATCGGGCGTGCCGACACTGCTACTAAACGTCGGCGATGACGACGCTCTCCAGACGCAATTCGTTGCCAGCGAAGACGACGCGCTCTACTTCTCGTACACCGTCTCCCCTGGTCACTCGACCGCACGCTTATCGTACTACTCGCATGTCGCGCTCAAGTGCGTTGGTGGCACTGGTGTGAACCAAATGGCCACCCAAGACGCGACTGTCCCGAGTGTCGCAGTCTTAGGGACCCGCATCTTTGTGGCGTGGAGCGAGGTCCCTGTCACAGCAAATGCCAAGGCTCAGATCCGTGTAAAGTCGTTCGACGCCCGCCAGTTCCCACCCAATTGGGTCGTCGAAGACGGGGGCGACAACGCTGCGTCAAATGTCCAGTTCGACGAGCTCCAGAGTGCGACGGCGCCTTCGCTGCTCCGTCTTGCCACCAAGCTGTACCTTGCGTGGCAAGAAGTGAGCATGATGGTCAACGCCCCGACGCAAATACGCGTCGCAGTGTACCGAGGCGCTGTACCCAGCGGGGTCGGCGTCCAGCAGTGGACTTTGGTCGACAGAGCGCCAGCAACGAGTGCCGGGATCAACCGCGACCCGACGCAAAGCGCATCGGCGCCGTCGCTCGCTGCGGTTGGTTCGAAATTGTATGCAGCGTGGCACGAGACGAGCTCTGCGAGCAGCGTCACGCAGATTCGTGTTGCCATGTACAGTGGCCAAGACCAGGCTCCGGTCTGGACATTCGTCGACGGCAACCAGCTCGCGAGAGGCATCAACTACGCGGTAGCTGGAGCCGCACAGAACGTCCGTCTCCACGCGTGTGCTTCTGTAGCGAGCAGTGCCGTGCTGGTACTGTATGCCGCCTGGGAGGAGCGAGACACCGCTGCGAATGTGCTGCAGATTCGCGTCGCAGCGCTTACTGGCACCGATACATCGCCAAACTGGGTGTTCGTCGACGGAAACACGGCGACTGGAGTTAACTACAATGCCGCGGCGGCCGCGAGCTCTCCATCGCTAATGTGCATGGGCTCGTCCGTCGTAGCCAGCTGGAGCGAGGCTGCAACAACCACGGCCGGCGCAGCAGTGACGCGCATTCGAGTGAAGCAGTTCAACGGGAACCTCGTGACGCCGTCGTGGAAGTCGCTCGACAGCAACATCGGACTCAACTTTGGACCGTCTCAACGCGCTGTCAACCCACGACTTCGCGTGCGAGCAGTGGGGGCCGGCAATGCGCTGTTTGCAACGTGGGAGGAGACGGACGCCGCCACCGGGACGCCGCAAGTCCGCGTCGCCACGTTTGTCGGGACGTTTGACGCGCCTCGCTGGGCCTTCCTCGACGGCGCACGCTCTGCGTCAGCCGTGAACGACAACGCTGCAACGAGTGCGGGGCAGCCAACACTAACACTTAGTCCGGTTGGAGAGTACTCGCTCTTTGCGTTCTGGCACGAAGCGCACGCTGCGACTGGGAAGACACAAGTTCGCGGTGCCGGCTTCCTTGGATCCTCTGTCGCAAGTGCGCAATGGCAGTCTCTCCACGACGCCTGCGTGCGCCGGAGATCGTCGGCGCCTCTCGCAGCGGCAAACCTACTGCTGCCTGAACTGAGCTCTCCTGGCGCCCTCGACTTTGGCCGTTTCGTTCGAATCGACTCGTCACCTCCAGTCGTACAAGACGTGGTGCTCAGTGGCGACGTTGCGCGCGTCATGAGCACAGCGCTGACAGTGCAGACTATCGATGTGTACAACCAAGCGAGTCTCACGCAAGGCTCGTTCAAGCTCGTGTACGGCGACAGCTACGAAACTGCTTGCATTGACTGGAATGCACCTGCAACGGGAACTGGCTCGATGAAAGCGGCGCTCGAGTCGATCGCCGGACTTGCGCTGCGTGTGAGCGTCACGAAAGACACCAGCGCGTTTCACGATGGCCACCGATTCATTGTCTCTTTTGCGTTTCCCACAATGGGTCTCCGACCGTTGCGCGTGAAGGACAGTACGACAGACGACGGCTGCGTCACGCTCACATGTCTTCCATCCGCGATCTTCCCGTGCACACTTCGCATTCTAGTGCGTGCGAATCAGAATGCAGACGTGACGTATCGCCCGGGCGTCCTGGATGCACTCGTGAGGTTCAGCAGCCCTGTGGTCGTGTCATCGGGGACACCAAAGCTCGTGCTCGAAACCGGTGCTGTCGACGCCGAAGCGACCTACACGCCTCGAAGTGCGCTGCAGGAGTTCGATGTCGGAACGGACGCCTCAAGTCCGATCGTGAGAGGCAGCTTCAAACTGTCGTACGGAGACTTTGCCAGTGGCGGTGCAGCTGTTCACACGACGGAATGTATCGATGTCCCACCGAACGACGAAGACGCCGTGCAAGAGCTCTCCACAAGGCTGAAAGACGCTATTCCGGAGCTCGTCACGGTCGGCATCTCGTCGATCACTCGCAAGCGCCTTCGGAACGGGTATCGCTACAGCATCTGGCTGCGCAATAGCGCCGATCTGCTCGACCTCGTGCCGGCCGACGCCTCGCTGTGCTCTCCGTTCGCAGGGAGAACGCAGACCATTGACATCTCAGCGAACGCAAAGATTCTGCAGGGAGAGTTCCAAGTCCAGATTGGAGATTCAAAGACCGAGTGCATCCCGTGGAACATCCGAGCTCGTGGCGGTGGGAGCCTCGCGCTCACGTCGTTGCAAAACATCCTAAGTGGTGTGGTGGTGCCCGGTCGTATCGTCTCGCTGCAGGTGACCAAAGACCCGTCCGCGTTCTCCATCGGCCATCGCTACTTTGTCGAGTTCATGAGCCTCAGTGACGCGAAGAGAGACCTGCTCGTGTTCCAAGCCCCAGCGTGCGCAGCGTTTGCGTGCGACGACGGCGCTGGGAACCAGGTGCCGTGCACCGGTTTGGAGCTCGCCGTAAACGCAGACTATAAAGCGAGGCGTGCAGTGTCCGAGACTCTGTCGTTCCGCTATCTTGTGCAGACGACCGACAACGCCAGAGTCCTCGCGTATAGCAACCCATCGACTGCACTGAGCGGGAACATTTTGCGCGCGTCCACGACATCGACTGTCGTTGCGAGTCTCACGCTGCCGTCCCCAGCTCCTCCGCTTCAAAATGCTGCCGGCGCTCAAGTGGCGGTCGTGAGCGAGGACGACATCCCGACAGTACTGCGAGTGTACGCGTCATCCCTGGATGGCGAGTACACCGTCGGTGATGAGGTCGTGCTGCAGCTTCAATTCTCCAATGTCGTCCAGGTGCAAGGAGCTCCTATCCTCGAACTCAACTCGAACGGCATTGCCGAGTACTTTGCTGGGGCAGGCACCGACACGCTCGAGTTTCGCTACAAAATCGCTGCGGGCGAGGGAGCAGCCAACCTGAACTACGCTACGCAGCACTCGCTCGTGATCCCGGACGCTGACACCTACATCCGGTATAGCACTCCTGGCGACGAACACGCCGCCATGCTAGACGTCGAGATGCTGCTGCCAGCTCTTGGGAGCGCGTCGAGTCTTGCGTCTTTGAGCTCGATCGTTGTGGACACATCAACGCCGACAATCCTCTCAGTGTCATCACTGAACCCAAACACTGCTGCAGGAGCGCTCGGCTACGGCGTCGGCGATGTCTTGCTTCTCACAGTCGAGTTTTCGAAAGAGGTGATAGTGTTCGGAGCTGCGCCAACGATGCTGCTGGACTCAAGTGCCGCTGCTGTCGCGACATTCACTTTCGGTGGCCACCGCCAGCTCATCGACGTGGGCGTGTACGCAACGTACCCGCTCACATCTGGACAGTTTGCAGTCCAGTATGGCGCGAAGCAGTCGGGGTGCATTGACTTCAATGACGCCAGCAGCAACGCTGTCTCTTCTTTCCAGTCTCGCCTTCTGGAGATCGACACTGTTCGATCTATCGGCCTCGTGTCTGTGACACTGCTTGCTGTCAAGAACGGCCACCGGTTCGAAGTGATTTTTAAACTGACACCAGCGTCTACCATCCCGCTGGCGATTGAGCCGGTCGTCTCGGACGTGTGTGCACCGCTGCTCCCGGCTGCAGACCCGGTTGAGAAGCTTCTCGTGAAAGCCACCGACACGGTCGTAGTCTTCCGGTACGAGATTCTTGAAGGCGACATGAGCGCAGACTTGGACTTTGCGGGGGCGGCGCTCTCGCTTCCTGGAGCCGATTCGAATATACTGCGTGGATCGAGAGACCCAATGCTGGCGGCAGACCTCACGCTACCTCCGATCGGGAGTACGAACCGCTTGAAAGCGACGAAGAACCTCGCCATCGACGGATCGCCGATTCGAATTCTTGATATTGTGTCGGACTCGGCAGGTGGGACGTATGGCGTCGCGTTCCCAACGACAGGCAGTCCTGTGGCGATCTCACCTGGTGAGATCCTCTTCCACTTGGTGTTTTCGCGGCCAGTGCGAGTGGACGGGAGCCCGAGCGTCGAGCTGGCGACGGGATCGCTCCAGCCGAACGGCGTGTTCCTCGCAAACAGGTTCGCGACGTATGTCAACCAACCGCAGCCTGACCACGCCGCGTTTCTGTATCACATCCAAGAAGGAGATGTGAGCGCAAACCTCGCGTTCCCGAACGCGAACGTGCTCGCGAACGCCAAGATCTACGGTGTGGCCACGTCGTCGTCGCGCTTGGTGAATCTGGCGTTGCCTCGCCTCACCGTCTCAGGCACGACGACGATTCGCATCGATGCGAGCTCGGTTCCGACGACTGTCAAGATCTCGTCGCCACACAGCGACGGTACCTTTGGCGCCGGAGAAGCGATCGATATCCAGGTCACGTTTTCCAAATCCGTCGTCTTGCAGACTGGGCTGAACCAGAACCAAGGGTACTTTGCCAGGTACCCGACGTCCATTCTCTTCCAAGGCAACATCTACGTGTTGTGGACGGAGTGGGAGCGCTTTAACGTACGCTCAAAGAGCTACTTGTACCTCGCCGTGTTCTCAAGCGCTACGCTCGAGCGAGTCCCGACGTTAGCTTCACCGGTCGCGATCAATCGCATCCCCAACTCGTTTATCGAACGAGCCACGCTGACAGTGTGGACCACCACACTCTACGCGGCCTGGGACGAAAACGGGCTCATCTACTGTGCGAGGTACAACGGTGTTGCCGCTGCGACAGCATGGACGCTCATCCCTAACAAAGGGCTGAACCGGAACCTCGCGCTGACAGCCAGTGAGCCGTTCCTGCTCGTGCACAACCTGCTTCTCGTGCTACTGTGGCGAGAGATGGCGCTGGTTGAGGGCAGTAACGGTTTGCAGGTGGGTCAGATCCGCATCGCGCTGCTCAACGACGACCTAGATGCGCCTCGGTGGATTTTCCATGACGGCAACCAGCTGAGCGCTGGACTTAACCGGAACCCACGCTGCGACGCGAAAGAGCCGACAGCTATTGTGTTCAAGGGCACCATGTTCGTGACGTGGACGGAGGCTCGCCCCGGTGACAATGAGGTGTACGATGTCGTGGTCGCACGACGCAACGTCATCAACCGCGATGCGTCAACGTGGCGCTACCTCGATGCGCTGGCGTCGACAACGACGGTGTACTCGTTCGTCTCGTCGTATCGGCCGCGTCTCGCAGTGCGCCGACGCGGATTCGAGGACGCAGCTCTGCTCCTAACGTGGTACCGCGACACTTTAGCGGACAACGTGACCGAAGTGGTCACAGGCGTTGTCTCGGACTCGAGCTGGGAGTCGTCCACGCCTGTAGCTGAGAGCGTGCCGTACACGCTCGACGGGTCTCGTAACGCGCTCGTATCCCAGCAGGTGAACGCGAACCAGCTCGAGTTTACGACCTGTGGCGACGCGCTGTACGCAGTCTGGATGCAGTCGCCCCTCCCTGCGCGCTCGAGTGCGGTGGCTATCGCTGTTCTCAGTGCCACTGTCTCTGTCTACAGCGAGTGGAAATCACTGACCGCCGGCAATCTCAACCACAACCAGGTCTTCGATGCTCTTGATGCGGATCTCGTGTGCTCGTCCACAACGACGGCGGCCTCGAGCGCACAAGTCGGCTTGTTCTGGACCGAGTTCGACGGCTCCTCCACGAAGCTGCGCTTCCGGCATCCAAAAGTACCTCCAAGATCAGCAAAGCTGCCACGCGGAGCTTGGGAGGAGGTGTCGGCCGGCACACCTCTGCTGAAGATGCTCACGGGAACGACTGCGCAGAGCAATGCGATCAACGCCGACCACAGCGGCACGGAAGCGTACGTGCTAAACTTTGTGTACATCGTCCAGCAGGGCGACAGCACGCAGGACATTGACGTCGTCGACCTCAACGCGCTCGTTCTGAACGGTGCGACGATCCGAGACTCATTGGGGCAGCTCCCAGACTACACTATGTTCCCGCGAGCGAACGACCCACGCTCGCTCAGCTTCAACAAGGACATCAAAGTCGACACGACCCCACCGTTGGTTCTCGACGTGACTGCAGAGACGCCGTCGGACGAGTACGGCGTCGGGCAGCGGCTCGTGATCCAGGTCGTGTTTACGTTGAGTGTCACTGTCGTCTCCCCCGATTCCGCGAGCTTGCCGGTTCTGTATCTGCGCTCGGACGACCTCCATTTCCTAGGCGCAACAGTGAATCCAGCCACGTACGTAAGCGGATCGGGCACGAAAGTGCTCACGTTCGAGTACATCGTGAGCGAGCTGGACTACTGCGAACGACTGGACTACTTTAACGAGAACTCCCTCGTGCTGCTTGGCGCGTCCAAGATCCTTCGCACGTCGACGTTCCTGACCACCGATGCCATGTTGACGCTTCCGTCTCCGCGATCGCAGCACTCGCTGTATGGAAACCGCGCAATCTCGATCAAGACGGTCCAACCCCGCGTGGTGCAAGTCACGGCAGTGAACGCAGACGGCACGTACCACCCAGGCGACAAGCTGACTCTGCAAGTCGTCTTCTCGCTCCCAGTTGTCGTAATCGGGTCTCCGATCGTCCACTTGGAGACTGGTCGAACTGGCGCGTTCGCGACGTTCGTCGGAGGTAACGAGACCGCAACACTCTCGTTCTCTTACAACGTCGCCGTCAGTGACCACAGCGCACGACTGGACGTTGTCGATGATCGCGGCGGCAACTTGCGACTGAACTACGTCAAGTCGCTCGACATGGCAGACCGCGCGCAGATCATGCGGCTCTCGACGAACCCGTCCACGTACGCTATAACCACACTCCCTGCTCCCGGGTCGCCTGGATCACTGTCGCTTGCGAAAGCCCTTACCATCGATTCGACCCAGCCAACGATCGTCGATGTGCGCTCCGGCACAACCGACGGCACGTACGACATTGGAGACGAGATCGAGCTGTTGGTCGAGTTCTCGCAGAAGCTGGTCGTTATCGGCACCCCTGAGATCGTGCTTAACGTGGCGTCAAGTTCCGTTCGGACCGCTGTGTACCGCAGCGGCTCGGGCACAACAGTGCTGCGCTTCGTCTACGTCCCAGTGTTCAACGACGAAACACGCAACATCCCGCTCGACAACCGTGACAGAACGTCATTCATTCTGCGACCGCTACTGGCGGGTCGTGAAATCGCGATGACTCCGGCTAGGGTCCTGTCCGCATCTGAGACGCCGATCTTGGACGCCAACTTGGTGATGCCTCGACCGGGAGTGCCGCTCCAGGCGAACTCGGTGCGGAGTCTCGTGGGGAACAGCAGGAAAATCTTTGTCCGCACCGATGGTTTTCGTGTCAAAGATGTCCGGACCGACATGCTCAGTGGAGAGGTGTACTCGCCGGGCCAGAAGATCGTCGTATCGGTCATCTTCGCCGGCACTGTTCTCGTGCAAGGGACGCCGAGGCTCAAGCTGAATGCGAACGTGCTCCCGCCAGTGTACGCTAGCTACACTCAAGGCTCCGGCTCGAGCGTGCTCCAGTTCCAATACGTGGTCGCGAATGGAGACAGCTGCAGTTTCCTTGACGCCGCGTCTCGGACAGCGCTGGAGCTTAATGGCGGCGTGATCACAGACGAGAAAGGAGTGTATGTCCCGCTTCGACTAGGCGCAGTGTCTCAGCCTGGGAGTTTGTCGTTCAACGGTAGGATCGAGATCTCCTCGACACCACCCACTGTGACGCGCGTGTACGCTGTGAACCCGAACGGCACGTACGGCGTCGGCGATGACCTTCAAGTTGCAGTCGTCTTTTCGAGGAAGGCGACGTTCACCATCGGAGTTGTGGCTGCTCCTCCAGCGCCGTCATTGGGGCTGCAAATGAACGCTGGAGTGCGGATAGCAGTCTACGCATCGGGGGACGGGAGCCGCACGCTGATATTCAAATACCGGGTCCAGAATGGCGACGCCGCGTCGAAGTTAGAGTACGCATCGCAGACCGCGCTCGCTGGAACGCTATTTGCTTTAGCAACAACGTCGGTCCTTTCGGTGGACGCTCGGTTGCCACAACCGGGGGTAGCGGCGCTCAGTCTCTCGCAACAAACTGCGATACAAGTCGACTCGAGTCCCCCCAAAGTGCTCCGTGTCGCGGCTATCGATCGGAACGGAACGTACGGGCTGTCCGACCGCCTGCGTTTTCGCGTCTACTTTTCGTACCGAGTGGTGGTACCAGCTTCTGTCGTCGGTTGCGGACTCGAACTCTCGCTCGGCAATCGGGCCACGCGCATCGCTGCCTACGCTGGCGGATCGTCCACCCAGGTGCTGGAATTTGTGTACACGATATTGGCAGGTGACCGCGCGGGAGAACTCGACTACACTGCACACGACAGTCTCAAGTGCACAGTTCTCCAGTACAGCGCGCTCCCGACGCTTGCAGCGTCTACCGATCTGCCGTTGCCGGGTTCCGAACGAAGCCTCAGCGGCTCGAGCGACATTCGCGTCGATCCAAGCGCTCCTCGAATCACCTCTGTGTCCTCATCGCTCGCGAACGGGGTCTACGGTGCTGGCCAGGTGGTCGACGTGACTGTCTCGTTCTCTGAGACGGTGCTCTTTGCACGCGGCGAGCCGCGGCTGCGGCTGTCGGTCGCCTCGAATCGCCGAACAGGCCCTGCCGTCGCGTCGTACTTTGCTGGTGCTGGGACGAACACGCTGGTGTTTCGGTTCACGACGCAGGACGGCGACATGGCGCTGCCGCTGGAATATGCCGGCGTCGACGCGCTGTCGATGGACACGACGGACGGGAGGATCTTTGCTGCTGGCGGGGGGAGTCCGACTTTCCGGACGGCGTCCATGCGGCTTCCGCCTCCTACAGCGACCGGCAGTCTGAGCAACAATTGCGACATTCGAATCGACACACTCGAGCCTCCGCGAGTGCTAGCTGTCACGAGCACGACGCCAGACGGGATCTACACGGTGGGCGACGTTCTGAGCGTGACCGTGAGCTTCTCGACACCTGTCGCTGTTACCGGAACGCCCCGACTGAGCTTGGAGACTGGCAATCTTCTGCCTGGATCGGCGGTGTTTGTGTCAGGAAGCGGGAGTGCGAGCCTTGTTTTTCAGTACGTCGTGCGAGCCGGCGATCATGTGGATCGGTTGGACTATACCCGATGCCCCGACACTGAGCGAAGAGCTCCTGTGCAGCGAGAATGGAGCAAGCTCGTGATCTGCTCGAAGGAAGCAAATGCACTTCAACTCGGGGCAGGAGGGGCCATCAAACGACTCGCTACGACGCCGAGCACTGACGCAGTGCTGGATCTTCCAGAAGTCAGTTCGTGGCCAAAGTTGCGGTTCCCCACCTCGCGTGACGACAACTTGTACGTTGACCAAGTGGACATGTCGGCAGACATTCCGATCGCAGAGCGGCTGGCCCCTCCACCCAGCGTTGAACCAGTCGAGAGACTCTTGCTGGCAAACTTGTCGCGCTTCGGCAACATCGCAGCCGATGAGCACCCGTCGGTGTTGGCGGCAGAGAGCGTGTGGCTCAACCCCGACCAGGTCTCACTCATGTACACGTCGACGAGTGTGGTTGTGCGGACGACCGGCGTGCCGAATGGTGCGTACGGGCCGTTTCCAAACATCTACAACCCGCACTCTGTGAAAGCCCAGAACCACGTGTTCGCGTTCCCGCGACAGCCTGTCGCCCAGGCGAAAGCCACGGCGCTCGCAGTGGATACACCAGTGGGGGTGATGATCAATGGCGTCCCGTTCTTCGCGAGCTCGTCACGCGTGTACGGGAGCAATGTGATGGCGAGCTCGAGCCCTGCGCTGCACCTGATGGACAAGTGCAACGGGCTCGTCGACAGCGGTGGCGAGTACCGCTACTACGCGTCTCCAGACTGCTTGCTGCGCGAGCTGAAAGCGGACGGACGGAACAAGCCGTCACCGCTGATCGGGTTCGCGTTCGACGGCTTTCCGCTCTACGGGCCGTACGACGAAGACGGCGCACTCCCGAGCGACCTCGACGAGTGCAATGGCCACGTCGGCCACGATGGAACGTACCGTTACCACGTGACTTTCGCGACCCCGTACTTGATCGGCTGCTTCCGTGGACTTCTGGGCACTGGAAGCGCACAACCCGAGAGTCTGTACCGAAGTCTTAGCTACAGCAGCAATCTTCGCATCAACACCGAGCCTCCGCGAGCTGTGCAAGTGTATACGAGCAAGGCTGCGAACACGTTCGTCGCGGGAGAGACACTCGACATCGTTGTGCAGTGGTCGTGGCCGGTGAAAGTGAACGTCGTGGGTGTACAGCCCAGCGTCTTGGTGGCGAACGCAACGCAACCAGCGCGCTTCGACGCGTCAAGAAGCACTCCACTCACCTCTGTCTTCATCTACAAGGTGGAGAGCGACGTGGGGCTGTTCGCGTTTGACTACCGCTCGGCAGTGACGCTGAACGGCGCAACAATCCGCAGGCTCGCTGTCACGTCGACGCTGGACGCAGACTTGCGACTTGTCAACGCCGAGACGATCCCGCGCTTCGCGTCGAAGCACCAACTCGTGCGGAACGTAAAAGTGACGATGAGAGGACTGTACCATACTGAGGCGCGCGATCTCCAGGTCCGTTTGTTCCACGACACGAAAAGCGCGGTCGTGTTCTCGAACTGCTGCCGAACGACAGACGCCTTCGGCCTCCCGGACCAGGCCCTTCGCGTTAACCGCGAGCAGCTGCAGATGTTCCAAGAGAATCCTACGAGCGGCGTCGGGTTCGACTATGCTTTTCAGGACCTCACTGGAGCGAAGAACCTCGCGACAGACGGCGGAGCGACAGCACTTCAGAGCTCCACGAGTGCATCGTGCTATGCGTCGAAAGCTATCGACGGAAGCGTGAAAGGGTACGTGTCCGACCAGACCGTGGCACGAACCATGTCAAAGCCGAACAAGGCAGCTTGGTGGGAGCTGCGCTTGATCCAGAACACAGAGATCGGGACTGTGCGCGTGTGGCTCGCTCAAGAGGAGTTCCTCCCTGCGGTTGTGCAGACGCTGCGCGTCAACTCAAACGACGCAGTGAGCAGTGTCGACGGGTCGTTCACACTCGTGTTCACGACTTCGGACGGCACACAGCTCGTCACGTCTCCGATTAACTACAACGCGGTCGCGATGGTCGTCGACGAGGATCCCAAGATCGACAATCTCGGCATCGGCAAAGCAGAGTCGATTCAAGCCAAACTTTCTGCGCTTCCCGGTATGCCACGAATCTTTGTCACGCGCTCGCCGGTGGACGCCTCGCTGTCGCTGAACGGCGCGTTCGTTTGGCTAATCACGTTCCTCGACAACCCAAAGCTGTATCGTGGCGGCGTGCTGCCGCTACGCGTGGGAACGAACTTGGTGTGCGGCGGGACCGGCGTCGTCGAGCTCGCATCTCCGAGTCCTGGTGACGACATCGACCGATGGAACTACTTGGAGCGTGACGACCGCAAAGACAGCGTGCGCATCGGGAAACTGTCGATGCTTCCGTTTTGGGTGATGCTTTTCGAGGATTCGTCCATGATGGACTTCGAGTCGTTCCAGGACGCCTACGACGCCGCGATCTGGAAAGAGAGAATCGACACTGCTCCGAGACCAGTTGTGACAGTGAACCCGCCTCTCAACACCAAAGCACGGTACATTCGTGTCGTCGTGGAGAACACAAACGCTTACCTCACGCTGGCCGAGGTGCAAGTGTACAAGGAGCGGTCACACTCGCTTTCTCGTTACGAAGGAGGGACGCCGGTGGGAACGGCGAGTCATCCTGGTGCGGAGCCTTGGTCGGCTGAGGAGCCGCTCGACACGGCGTTTGGTGCAATGACAAGCGAAGGCACATGGACGCTAGCGATTCGAGATTCGTTCCGCAAGACGCAGACACAGAATGGTGGGCGGAGTCGCCACGGCGAAGGGGGTATATCCGACTGGGTCCTCGCTATCACGGACATGTCTGGCGCAACTCGCACGTACTTCATGGACATTCGAGCGCATATCAGGTCGCTTCCGAGGCACGGAAAACTGTATATTGGCGCTCAAGAGGCAGCAGCCGACGATCTGGATCGCGATGGCAACAGTGCTGTCGACTCGCTCGAAGCGAGCGTGTACTTGTCTCGCTTTTTGTTCGCCTACGAAGCGCTCCCTGCGCTTTTGCAGAAGCGAGCTGTCCGAGGATTCCTCGAGTCCTACAACGCGTTTGGTGGGATCGAGATCCTTCGAGACCCAAGCGAGCGAGCTAAGCTCCTGTCGATCGCGTGCGACTCTCGATGCCTGGTCGACATCGGGTTAGACCCGTACTTCTACACAAACACGAAGACAGGCGACGTCGGCGCGAAGGGACTAACCATAGCCGGAGCTCGAACGATCAAGTACGTCCCAGACATCGGCTTTCGTGGGCATGACTATATCACGTTTTCCGTGGCAGTCGGCACAAGCGAATGTGCAGTTCTCGGCTCCGTTGAGCTTGATGTGCGAGTGTGTGATGACGGAGCTTGCACAAAGGAGATGAAGTTCATTCGTCGCGAGCGGACAGTGGCTCGGTCGACAAGTGAGACAACAATTTAACTGGTCTTCAGTATCGTATTCGTTCGCTTGAAAATGTAACGAAGACATGCTGGGGATAGCCAATGTCTTCGTTAGGAGTCGATCTTCACCGTCTCACTCGCACGCGTCTGTGCGCGGTGCTCGCTCTAATCTCCCATAGCATGTGTAAGACTGGCGGGTATACGTCGGCACCGATCAGACGCGGATCAGGTCCACGAGATCCGAGTGCCGTTGGGGAAGCGAGACGGCGAGCTTCGAGAACCTCCGGAGCGATGTAGACGAAGAGTCGCGGAGCGTGAAGCGTCGCGGGCGCCCAACAGTTGGAGCGCCAAGGCGAGCGCGCGGCAGGCGTGCGGAGCGGGCAAGATCGCCCAGTGCTCACTTTTAAACGAGAGCTGCAGAGCGCAGGTCACGTGAGACGTTCTGAGCGAGACCGAAGTGGCGTGAGCTAAAGTTAAATTTGACGATATCTCCTAACTACGGAGTACGCCCTTATCCCACGGCCTCCGTTGTTACATGGTGGACAGGCTGGGTACGCCGACGAGCAAGGCCGACACAACAAGAACGGCCCTCGTACCAGCGCGTCAAGGTGTCAGGCAATGACCAATCACCACAAGAAGCGGGCGAAGCGCCATGGACAACTGCACGTCGACGTCGGTACGGGCAGCGTGGCGACTATACATCGCGGGGGTCTGTCGACACCGGGACAGAGCGCGACGAGTAGCGGTGCGACGGCGCAAACGGGGCGGCAGTCGACGATGACAGCCGGACCAACAATGACACCGAGCGGCACGCAGCGACCAGCTGGCTCGGGTGGGGCGTCACAGGTGGCAACGACGAGCGTCTCGGCAGCCACCGATTCTGGTGGCGTGGCAAAGGCGTCGCCAGGTGATTCCGGAGTGACGACTAGTGGGCGACTACCCGTGTCACCGCAAGGAATGGAAGCGATGGTGTCTGGAGCACCAATAACTCCACCCGACACGTGTCGAGCGGACAGTCGCTGAGATCGCCAACGGCGTCGGCGACGTCGCATGACGGCAACAGCATGACGACGACGGCCATGCGCAACCAAAAGGAGATGCTCAGCGACATGCAGATGCTCGTTGAGCGGGATCGCGACGATCGTGAGCACGATCGCCAAGACAGGACTCGAGACCAAGGCAAGGGATGGCCAAGACGAGGAGTCCACCATTTCAACAACATCCGCGTCGCGTGCTTCAACCGAGAGCACGACAACATTTCGACCTGGCTGATGAACCTGCGCAACGTCATCGCAGCTGGCGAAGCGCTACAAGGAGAGAAGTGGCCAGCAGCCGCGTTGTACACGCACATGACTACGTTGTTGATCGGCACCGCGGGCATCTGGTTCGGGAACATCCTGTGTTGGATCGCTGAGCAGGATCGCACGTTCGGTCGCTTGGTGATGTTGATGACGACCGCGTTCGGGTCCACGATGTCGATCGAGAGGAAGATCAAGACCATCATGGCACGCACGAATAGCCCGACCGAGACGTACGCACAGTACGTGGACGAGCTACGGCGTATTGGCATTGAGTCGTCGATCGACGACTCGATGCCGACGGTATCCTGTCCCGGTAGAAGCAGTCGCGGGTGCTCCCGGTGAAAGGTGAGGACGCAGATGACAGTGCGACCGAGAGCGACCCGCCGAATCCCCCTTAACGGAAAAAGCTTCGTACGGCAGAGCCGTCGAAGCGACGACGTGACAACGACCATCGTGGCCAGGGCAAGGACGCGAACGGCTTCAAGAAACGCAAGGTGGAAGACGTGAGGTATTATCGGTACCAACAGCGTGGCCACTATGCGCGGAACTGTCCGGCGCCGAAAGCAGAGCGCGATGATAAGAAGCCCGCCGAGTCTCCGAGAATATCAGGGAGCGCCGCAACAGCCGACAAGGTGAAGCTGGAGCAGCACGCAGAAGCGGGAAACGACCGCCGGACGTAGCGGGCTCGGACCTACGTTCGGTGTGCACTCCGGCCACTGAGGAAGCAGGAAGTGTGGGCGACGGTGTGGGGCGGCTGACCATGCTGGCAGGAAACGATGGAAGAGAAGGAGTGGTGTCACGACAAGTCGGCGCGGCGGCGAGTCGCCGAGACGAGACATGGACGACAAGTCAGGGTAAGAATGAAGGACGACAGGTGTCGACACTTGGTCCAGGACATGATACTGGACCAGGAGTCGATGATGGACGAGCTGAACCATATGCCCACGACCGTGCAAGCGTGGAGCTCTGCGTGACGGCGTGGTTGGAGTTGATGTGCTGCGCATACGCAGCGCAGCACGTGACGGACGAGATTGTCGTATGAGAGGGTTCGCGGTAGTGAGCTAAGTGACGAGCGGGCCTGCGACAGTGGAGCACGAACTACGAGCGACGACGCACGTCCAGTTAACCGAGTGCTGAGCGTTGAGGTGGACGAGCTGCCGACAGCAGTTGTCAGCGTTCGAGGACGCGAGCTGGGACTCAAGCTGGACACCTATGCGACGTACTCCATCGTGGGAGCGAACATGAAGCGATGGGGTACCCGCTGCGAGAAGAGGCTGCAGTTGACAAGGTGTACGGACTTGGCGAGACGCCGTTTGCCGTTGAAGGAGTGTGGCGTTTCGTGGCTGTGACGTTACCAACAGCGGATCGAATGGGAGGCGTTGGCTGTCGAGGGCAACGATGGGCTGCTGATCCTGGGAAAAGACTTCCACGAGCGACACCAGATAATCGTCAGCTTTGCAACGGAGGAGATGACGTACGAGGAAAGCGGCGTCAAGATCGTGGTGCCGTTTCAGTACCGTGGGGGTGGCGCACGAGTACGTCTGGTGCGAGTCGGACGTGGAACCTTCGTGCAACCAGAGCCGCGTGTGCTGGTCCGGACGCCGGTGAACGCTCCAGAGGGAGAGCTCGGCGATTTCATGCCTGGTGCGACGTGGACACGAGAGATGCCGCTACCGCAGACAGTGGCGACGGTACGCGACGGCGCGATCATGCTGATGATCATGAATACGCCGCGAAAGAGGGTGCGGATGCCCGGCAGGCGAACACTCGGGACGTGGCACCCGCTCAAGAAGAGCACCAACATCGTGCCTTTCTCGGGCGCGCTGAGTCGAGAACGTGTGACACCGTGGTTGGCGCGGTGTCGGGACAAGTAGGCAAGACAGCTGGAGGACGAAGAACACATCGACACACGGGAATTGTTGGTAGAAGACCGAGCGCTGGTGTTGCAAGTGTAACGACACTTCCCGAAGTTGCTGAGGAAACACGCGGGCTGTCCGCCCGCGAACGCGACTGGGGTCCGATACTACATTCCTACCGGCAACGCGGCCCCGATCTACAGGCGCAGGTGGCGTGCGTCAGTAAGCGAACAGGTGGTGATTAGCCGCGAGGTCGCGCAGATGCTACACGACGGCGTGGTTGAGCTGGGGAATGGCGCGTGGGCGTTCCCAGTCACGCTGGTTCGCAAGAAGGACGGGTCCGTCCGCTTCTGCATTGACTATCGGGAGCAGAACACGATTACAAGGTGAGACGTCTACCCCCTACCACGCGTGGATGAGACACTGGAGATCCTGTACGGGTCTTCCTGGTTCACGACGCTCGACCTGCAGAGTGGGTACTGGCCGAAGAAGACCGGGACAAGAGCGCGTTCTTGACACGTGAAGGGCTCTTTCGGTCCGGCGTATGCCGTTCGGGCTGGCTAATGCACCGAGCACGTTCCAGCGACTGATGGACAGCGTCTTAAGAGGATTGCTGTGGACGTTGTGTCTAATCTATCTAGACGACGTTGTCATCTTCTCGAGGGGGAATTTGGAACAACACATGGTGGACGTGGCGGGAGTGTTGCACCGACTGGACAAGGCGGGGTTGACGGTCAAGATGTCCAAGTGTCGATTCGCCGCACGCGAGATCGATTACTTGGGGCACAGACTCACGGCGGCCGGCATCCGGCCATTAGACGGGCTCGTCACGGCAGTGGCGAACTTCCCGCCACCGAAGGATGAGCACAGCGTGAAGCGCTTTGTACATCTGGCCGGTTACTACCGATGCTTCATCCCGCGGTTTGCTGTACGAGCGTCGGCACTCACGCGCTTGCTACGGAACAGCGTACCATTCGAATGGAAGGCGGAGCAGCAAGCTGCGTTTGAAGACCTGCGCACGGTCCTTTGCGAGAAGCCCGTGCTCTTGTATGCAGGCTTTTCACGTGGCTTTGTACTCGTGGCAGGCGCATGCAAGGTGGTGTGCGGCGCAGCGCTCATGCAGGATCAGGGCTCGGGCATGCAACCGGTGGCGTTCGCAAGCAAAGCGAATAACAGCCAACAGGAACAGTACACGATCACCGCGCTTGAATGCTTGGCGGTCGTGTCGGCAATCAACTTGTTCTGGCCGTACCTGTTTGGCCAGCGATTCGAAGTGCTGACTGATCACTCAGCTCTCCTTCGGTGGCTCATGACGGCGAAAGATCTCAAAGGACGTCTACATCGATGGTCGCTGAACCTACAAGAGTACGACTTTACCGAGCGCTACTCGCCTGGCCGAGCGAACGTCGTGGCGGATGCATTTTCACGGGGACCGGCACAAGTCTTCGCAACACGAGGAGAGTTCCAGTTGACGGAAGCAGTCGTGAGCGAGCACCAGCCGCGCACTGCTATGTGTGGCGGCATACGGGAGCGAGACAAGCAGAAGCAGCTTGTCACGCGGGAGCAGAACGGCGTGCTCCTGGTTCAAGTCGACGGCGCCTGGAAAGTAGTGCTGCCTCCGAATCTTTGGGCAAGAGTCTTCAGGGAGTGCCACGACTCTATCTGGTCTGGACACCCGAGGACGTCGCAGATACTTGAGCGAGTCCGACGACACTACTGGTGGCCACGCATGAGGACCACCGCGCAAGACTGGGTGAACTCTTGCCGCGACTGCGGCAGTCGCAAAGTGCGTGCACCGCAGAGCTTGCCTCCACTCCGTAGTCCCAGGATGGGCGAGATTAGCGACCGCTGGTCGCTGGACGTGGCTGGTCCACTGTCGGTGACGGTACACGGCAATCGATACGTCATCGCAGCGATCGAGTATGTCTCCAAATTCGTGGTGGCGGCTCCTCTTCCACAGCACTTGGCGCCTGATGTGGCGCGGTTCCATGTCGATCGAGTGCACTTTGTCTACGGGCCGTTTCGGGAGCTGTTGACGGATTGAGCACCTGAGATGGTGAGTGGCGTCGTAACCGCGCTTGTGGAGTACCGACAAGCACGCTAGATCAATCCAGTGCCGTACAGGCCGCAGCTTGTGGGCTTGATAGAGGGGTACAACCGTAACCTGGAAAGATATGGTGGCGATAATCTGCGCTGAAGCACAAGACGATTGGGACGCGTGGTTACCAGCACTCATCTTCGCGTACAACACGACGGTACAGACGTCGACAAAGTACACACCGTTCAAGCTCATGCCGAGTCGACAACCGCGTATGCCGAGCGACCTCTTGCGTATGCAGGCGGTTCGAGAGGTGCAAAACCTTGGCGAGTTCCATTGGGATCTACGAGAGCACCTTCAACACGCGACGGCAGCAGCGAAGCGTGCTTTACAACGAGCGCATGAACAACAAGCAGTAAAACCGGAGGCAGCGAGCGACGAATATGTTTGAGGTTGGCGACTGCATGTGGGTGTTACGTCCTCCGCGAGGTGCGAGTGTGACGAAGCTTGCACACCGGTGGCAAGGACCCGCTGTGGTCGAGCAGAAAGCCAGCTTCGACAACTACGTCGTCTGGAAGGACACGGGCGAGGTGCTGCACGTCCACGCGACGTTTCTTTGGCGTTACTACGAACCAAAGGACATCAGAGAGCGGATGACGAGTGATCTCCTCGGACAGTTGTCACACGAGGGTCGAGCGAACACTGGCGACGACAACAAGTCAAGATGATATGGAGAGTGTGGGGACCGACAACCCCGTGGTCTGCACGATCCGCGGACAGACGATGGCCCAGCGGTGGCTCGAAGACGTGCGGTTCTTGCATGAAGGTCGCGAGTGGCGATTTATGGAGCTCCGGAGGCGGCGTGTGCGCAAAGGGCTGGTTGGTACGTATTGGAGTTCGAGGTGAAGCTTCTCGATAGACTACTCGCGGGCGTGACGCACTGGTGTTCTAAAGCGGTCTTTGAGGCGCTCTGGACGAGTGGGGCTCGTGAGGCCGACGACGAGTTTGCTACGAGGGCGCGAGTAGCCACGAGCGAGCGTGAACGCAGACTCCACACAGAAGAGAGTCGGCAAGACGGCAACGAGAGAAGAGGTCAACGACGGACGGTCGACGGACATGGTGCTCGTCGACAACAATACGCTGTTCGACTGGAAGAGCGAGTCGTCGAGACTCAGGCCGACATGGTGTTCGTGCGCGGCAGATTGATCGAGGTCGCCAGCAGACGCGGACGGCTGTTGCGTTCAAGGGCTCATGCCTGAGAGCGCGGACGGCGCGGGGTTCATGAGTAGCGGCGGCGTGCTGGGACAATGGGGATCAGCCTTGCGAGCGTGAACGGCCGTGGGTCTGTGGACGGCGTTATTCAGACGCGTGGTGACAGTGTCCGTGTGGAGCGCGAAGCGAGTGCGCGGATTCTGTGCACGCCGTCGGGTTCAGCGTGGTGCGAAGCCCGCTGGTACTCGAGCCCGCTGGTGCTCAAGCGAAGAGATGTACAGGTGTGCGGCTGGCACCTGTAGCGTCTAGTGGGTGTGGGGCGAGTGTGGAGTGGGGGTGATGTGTGTCGGCGTGGGTGATGCTACGTGAGCGCGACGAGAAGTCGTGCTGCACCCGGTGAGCTGTGCGAAGCAGTTCAGTATGTGGGCTCCTGCCGAGGCGCTGAACGGTGCGAAGCTGCCTTTGTGGGCAGAAGCAGTCATGCGAGACGACAGGTGTTGAGCTTTGAAGTGCAGCTCGACGTACGTACCTTCAGCAGGGTGCGAGAGGCAACGCGTGGCTTGCGGCGAGAAGCTGCTTGGAGCTGCAGAAGCGGTCGAGTGAAGCGATCGGAGTGAGCGGTGAGAAGCTGCTCCCGTCATCGTGAAGATCAGCCTGAGGCGAGCGAGAAGCTCAAGGCCCCGACGATGATGGAGCTCGTGAGGCACGAGCAGTGTTCGTGAGAAGCGGACGCGCGGGCGAGAAGATGATGAAGGCGACGCCACCAGAGCGCACCTTGCGAGAACGAGCGGCAGTGTGCTGCGAGGCGTCGGCATCTTGACGTTTGCTAGTCGCAGTGGCAAGAGCGTCAAGGAGCGATGGAGACACGTAGAGCGTCAATCAGTGCGTGCGGCACGACGACACTCAAATCGTACATGCTGATGACCTCACGGAGAACGACATCCTGCGCTAGCGAGTGTCCAAGTTGCGGCTGCACCGACTTTGTCGAGCCGGGGACGACTCGAGCGTGGAGTGGAGGTGTAAGACTGGGGCGCGGACGTTGGTACCGATCAGACGCGGATCAGGTCCACGAGATCCGATTGCCGTTGGGGAAGCGAGACGACGAACTTCGAGAAACTCCGGAGCGATGTGGATGAAGCGTCACGATCACCCAACACTTAGAGCGCCATGGCCAGTGCGCGGCAGGCGCGCGGAGCGGGCAAGATCGCCCAGTGCTCACTTTTAAACGAGAGCTGCAGAGCGCAGGTCACGTGAGACGTTCTGAGCGAGATCGAAGTGGCGTGAGCTAAAGCTAAACTTGACGATATCTCCTAACTACGGAGTACGCCCTTATCCCACGGCCTCCGTTGTTACACGTGGTTGCTCAACCTGTGGAGTATGCCGCGGATCGCAACGTGAGCTCCTTGAGCTCCTGTGTGCACTCTCCTCTTACCTCGTGGTCGCACGCTGCAGCGTCTCCTCACGCACGGTGACTATTCGTCCAGTCGCTCCGCTGCTTCTTGAACGTTCTGGCGTCCATCGCGGACGGCCCACAAACGTCGCTATTCCTAGTGGTGGTCTTGTCGGCACAGCACCTCTCTTGTCGGCTCAGCGTAGTCCTAGTCGGCACAGCCCCACTGATCTTAGAGAGGCGTCGGGGTTTCGAAATCTCTGTCGCTTATAAAAGCCGTCCAATTTGAGCCAATCATGTGATCGCGAGTGACAAGAGTGGTCATTGCCACTTATAAAATCCACTGTCTCTTTTGCAATATTCCGTGCCAACTCAAGTTCATACTTGAGTCAAGTGACTTGTGTCTTGACACACACGCTTCGAGAGAGTGCTCGCGCACATCCCCTCGAAGCAACGATGAAATACCAAGCCTTCAGACTGTGAAGTTCACATCAATGGAACTGCTCCGCGTAAAACGCATGTATTGGAGGCACCAGAGTCGCTGTAGCCCATTTTACCCTGTGAAGCCGCTGGTCGGCGTAAGTTTGCACTTGCGGGCAGAGTGTCCGCCGTTGCTACAGTCAGC